>JAOYSI010070376.1:0-22272 GCA_025775065.1 Hiodon alosoides
CCCAGTCTCATAATCTCCCCCGAGGCTGCTGCCGCAGCCACCGACAAGCCGGACACGGAGTGCAAGAACACAGACACGGCCGACTCGGAGACCATCCCTTCAGGTTCGACTGAATACTCAAAATCAGCTGTGCTACAGGAATGGACTTGCCCTACCCAACCTGATCACTATTAGTTTTGACAAAAAAGGGACCAGTGTCAAAAATACTTGGTTGAAATGAAAAATTCATGCCCACTATTTAAAAAATTGGTTAAAAGTTGTTGGTTTTACACATGAAATAGCCATTACAGTGAAAGTTGTTTATTGGTAAATGAGCTGCTGTATGAAATGCCTGTTCTTCCCTCACCAGGAGCCCTCAAGACCGATCACAGTGAGGTTCTCCTATCTGCAGACTTTACTGGGGCCATCAAAGTGTTCGTCAATGTGAAAAAGTATTGATCACTCACCTCCAACCTAAAGAATGTCTCCTGTGTTCAGCCATGTTGGACGGACAGTTGTGTCCCAAGAGAGGAGAAGTCACTAGTTATCAGACCTATGGACAGAATTCTGGGAGAGTTGACCCCTATTGCCTGGATGAGTATTTGCTATACATGAGAAGGTGAGGGGGGAAAAAACTTTTGCCTTGATAGGTTTTTTCTTTTCTGTAACTTTTGATTGGCTTAATGGGCAAAGGAGCAAGTTTGTGTGAAGAAGGTATGTCTGAGCACAATGATTTGTGGGGAACGACCCCTGAAACAGTGTTTGCTTTATGGGGCACCATACACACACACACACACACACACACGGTAAGACAAGGCTTGATCCTGGGAAACTGAGGAACAGCCATGGAGCAGATTGATCTTACACACTGTCGTAGCTTACCCACATTATCCCATGACCCAGTATTGTTTTTATAAATCGTACTAGAAGTTAAATTGCATTGGTAACTAATCCTCATACAGTTGATATTTTTCCCCCTTTTATATCTGATTGTTTATATTACCATTCAACAGCGGTTTGATTGTTTATTGGTAAAATGAACCCAAACTACCTGTGAATACCAATGAAGTAACAGTTAAAGGTGACCGTGCCCAAGACTTGATACTGATGGTTTAATGATTTTAGGAGAAATGTACAAAGATACGTCACAATAAAAGTTAACTAAGCTGATGAGCTTCTGGATCTGCAGGTATTTCACTGAGCCGAATGCTGGGTTACTGAGAGGAAGGACAGTAACAAGCAACTCAGTAGGGGATCTGTGGCAAGCCCCTGCAGTCAGTAATGCTTTCCACCCACGCAGGCGAAAGGGAAACGCTAATAGCAGAGTAGAATGTTATGGCATTTTTAAAACCTCAAAATGATTTGAGAACATTAGCCTCCTACCTTTGGAGGACTACAGAGGAAACCCAGATTTCCACCGCGGTGTAGAGGGTGAGGGAAAACCCTGGACACGCTTAGGTTATTTTGTTATTTTTGCCTTCACCATAAAATAACTCATTTAAAGGGTTTAACCAACTACACAACATTGACTTGAATGAGTCAACATTGAACAATACTCCATCCTCCATCCGTCTCTATATGTGTAACACATTCCTAATTAGCGGTTTTTACCAGTATGCCCAATGATATCCTCATCTAATGGCTGTGGGAGATCCAACCAAGTAAACGCAGATGGTATTTCATTGTCTACAGACGCAGGGCCGAGACCTAAGGAAATATCCACCATTTAGGAAAACCATTACCCGTAGGTGTTGCCCATCACACAAATGTTCCGGAATAGCTTTTTACCACTCAGTAACATTTTGGCCGACTTAAATGGGTTTCCATATTCTTATTACTCAATCATTGTAAGCAGGTATAATATTTGATATTTGAATATATAAACTTAATGCTTATTTATACGATCAGAAGAGAATTGTTCAACGTTCATTATTATACTGTTCCTCAGAAGTCTGCAGATTGAAAAGTAATGTTAACCCACCAAGTAGTAACTGCTTTCATTTTACTTTGTGCATGAGAGGCACAATTGCCCTCAAAGAAAATGAGCCAACATTTTCAGAATTTTTTTGTATCCAAATATAACTGTGCCTATTCAGAAAGTAAAAAAACAATGGTATATTAGAATGCTGTTGAAAATGAGCTTTTAGAAACACTTGCCATAACAACAGAATGTTTTTGACAACTGAGTGACAGGATCCAGCTAGGTGACATCAGGAATAAAGAGCTGTTTATTGTAAAGTTTGGGGAACATTCTTGCAATAGTTTGATCAGAACAGGGTTTAAAAAAAGAAAAGCAAACTCAAAAAAACTGTACAAAAAATGTTCAAACTTCATTAACAAAAATGTACCAAACCTTAACGACCAGTCTTAGTATTGGGGTTGTGAGAGAAACAAAGGAACGCAGCTGTTGACCGTTGTCATTGTGGGATTGAAGTGTGCAGCGGAGCAGTCCGTGTACGTCTTGTGGGTGGAGGGCGAGGACGCTCAGTGTTTGCTCTTCTTTGACTTCTTGTGGGACCGGTGAGGTGACCTTGAGTCTGACCTCCACAACCGCCTGCCAGGGGACGGCGATCGCGACCTCTTGGACTTCTTCGGAGACTTTGATTTTGTTCTTTTCCGAAATAGCCACAAAGAAGAGAAAAACGAGAGCAGTGAGCGACAGCGCGTGCAGTGGGAACAGAAAACACGAGTGCAGCGAGCTGCTGTGCATGCAGTGGGAACAGAAAAGAGTGCAGCGAACGACAGTGCTTGCAGTGTGAACAGAAAACACGAGTGCAGCGAACGACAGCTTTTGCAGTGGGATCAGAAAAACGAGCGCAGCGAACGACAGCGTTTGCAGTGGGAAGAGAAAAACGAGCGCAGCGAACGACAGCGCTTGCAGTGGGATCAGAAAAAGAAGCGCAGCAAGCGACAGCGTTTGCAGTGGGAGCAGAAAAATGAGCGCAGCGAGCGGCAGCGTTTGCAGTGGGAGCAGAAAAACGAGCGCAGCGAGCGGCAGCGCGTGCAGTGTGAGCAGCCTGATCAGTATAAAACGGACGGTTCTTACGTGGAGGGGGACGTGTCTCTGTACCGGTCTGCCCGGCTCTTCTCCTCCTCCCCTTTGCTCCGCCCTCGGTTCCTGTCTCGATCCTGACTCAGCTCCTTGCTCTTTTTCCTGTCCTTCTCCTTGGCTTTGCTCCGCTCCTCAGTCTTGTCCCTCTTCTCCTCCTTCTTGGCTCGGTCTTTCGACTTCTGTCCCGATTTCTCTCTCCTTTCCTGGTCATCTTTTTCAAACTCCTACACAGAAGAGGAAACCACACAATGTTTTAGTAAAAATCTAAAAGAAAAATGGCCAAAACCATTCCCTCTCAAGATGAGAGCGGTTGGCATTTCCTTAGCAGCAATTTGTTGCAGAGAGATTAACAGAGTGGTAACTGTGGCAACCGGGCCGCAGGACCCACATACCTTCTGTAACAGCCTGTTCCTATAGTGCTCCACTTGCTGTTGCACGGTTCTTCCAGATTTCCTGGGCCTTTTCCCCGACTCCAGCTCATCTTGGAACTTCATGACCTTGACCTGTCAGAGGAAGTGCCTTAGCTTTAAAACAGTGGGGCTGCTGGGTTCCTCTTGGGGTGCTGGGTGCTAGGGTCAGCTGAATTAGGTAGAGGCAATCTTGTACTTACACCTCAAAATACATACAACAGAGGAATGTGTGTTATTGTGAGCATGGAGCGTTGCACACGTTATCTTTAACCCTGCCATCAGAGAATAATGCTTTAGCACAAAACGCCACGGCAATGGCGTGTACATTTATTTTCCAATAAACATGGCTGGAATTTTAACAGTCAAAATCATGCAGGGCATCCCCATATTTTAAAACGGAAATGACACCAATCACGTCAAGCCACATGCCTGCCACTCTCACAATAAGCACCGTTAGGGCATTGTTTGAGAAAATGGCTGTCGCTCTTACACTACCCATGAGGTAGAACAAGAGGCCCAGTCACCTGAATAACTTGCATGTAACTGGCAACAATGGATGACACAAGCAGGAAACTGCGTGAGAAACTGCCAGACTGCTTTTATTTTGCAGAACTTTATCCAGGGCTCAGTGTCCAGTCTGCCTTGCTTCTGTCTGTCCAGGTAATCACAGACAGCCTTGATGATGTTGAGATCAGGGCTCTATGGCGACCATACCATCTTAGGCAGAATTCCTTAATCTTCTTTCAGAAAATTAATGCTTGGACATCTAAAACTTCTACTGACATTCTAAGACAACTTGAAAGACTATATTTGGGTTAAAAAAATCTAGGGTGCCTAAGACTTAAGCACAGTACTGTACACAACACAAATAAAACAAATACTAATGTAGAGAAAGTCATGGAAAACTTGTGGATCTTGCTCCAAGCAGAGAGCATCGTTTACTTGCCTCCAGCTCTCGGAGCCTGGTTCTCTTGCCCTCCGACAGCTCAAAATTGCTCACGGAGGTCTTAAATTCAGCACCCTCGAACTTAGACGGGCTAGAGGAGTCCTCGTCGCTGCTGTCCTCCTCAGAGTCCCTGTCATCGTCCTTGGTGTCCACGCTGCAAGAAGGGTTAGGTTTCTAAGCAGCTGTCTGCATGCAGAGGCTAAAGAGAATGTTCTCCCCTTCTCTACAAAGAGACAACCATGCTCAATAAAGTCTTTTGTTCTTTAAATCAGCCGTTTTCAATCTGATGTACACGAGCAGTACAAGGTAACTCAGTAACGGAGCAAAAATTTCCATTTAAATATATAGTTTAACATCTTAAACTTCTCTTCAAACTCAAGGGGTTACGTTCACAAAAATCGCTGCACATTGTTCACTCTAACAATCTAATTCTGGGAATACCAGATTAGATGGAATTCTTCTCTTATTATAATCATAATCAATCCGAGATTGTGATTGAGAACTAATCATGTGCTGAAGTGAATGAGTGAACAATGTAACGTTTATTATTGATTAGCTCAGAAACTACTAAGACTGGTAGCCACAATTTCATTATTATAACTTGGTAGCTATCAAGTTCTGTTCCAGCTTCAACTAGTTGGCCAATAAACTAGAACCAGCAAGTGTAAATTATTTGTGTTACAGATGGTGAGAATAATAATTAACCCCAGCCCCCATGACTAATAAAACACTGCTAGCTAACTAGACCATCCTTACCCAACATTCATATTGTCTTCCGAGTCTTGGTCTTCAAGCAAATCCCATTTTGATTCCGTGTTAGCTGAGAGATCAAAGGGAACGCACAATTATAAAATGCAAAACAGCCTTTTATCTGACATGCATAAAAGCAGCAGAAAGTTTTAGAAACAGCTAGATGTCAGGCGGCAGGCTGGTGCGCACCCTTAGGCAGGGCCTCCGCGTCGTCCACTCGCTCCCACTTAGACAGAGCCACTCTGGCATGGGCTTGGCTTTTGTCTTTTTCTGGTACATCCTCCACTGGAAAAAAGCACCACGCAAATGTTTTACTTTATAAAACCAGAAGAAAACCAGGAGAACTTGGGTGACCCAAAGAAGCAGCAGGGACCTACAGGGCATGCCGTCGATGTCATCTATAGCTTCTCCCAGGGGAACTCCGTCAATGTCGTCTACCGGCACGCCGTCCAGGGCAGCTGGATCCCAGGGTAGGCTGGCCATGGGAGAGCCGTCCACATTCTCTAACGGCACACCGTCCACATCTTCCAGGGGCGCCCCGTCCAGATCTGGGGACTAGATTAGTCTTGGCGGCTTAGACTCAACCCTCAGGAGAGCCAAGTGTGCTAAAACCTGCTCAGCCATGCTATTAGTCTGCACTGGTGCAGCCTGTGTTGGGGGTAATGCACCGTGATGCACGCAAGGTAAAAGACATGATAAGTTTGTTTGAATTATATGTCTATTCATTAAACAGATAGGATTACTACGTGAAAAACAATTTCACAGAATATCAACTTTCAGAAGCTGTGCAAAAAGCGAGATCAATGATCATGCCTCCATTTTTCAACAACCATCATTGATCTTGGGGAACTTAACTGTGGAACAAAGCTAAGCAGCACACGCTGCCATGAATATAACATAAATTACGTTACTGATGAGGAGCCAAAGGCCACGATGACCATGAGCTCACCTCTGACCTCACAATCACTTCCTCCCCGGCCTTCACAAGGCCCAAGAAGATGTTCTGCAGCTGGATCAGGTAGGATTCTGGGTAAATGGCCCAGTCCTCCCAAGCCCGGAAACACGACATGACCTTTTGCTGTGGTTACATGGGATATATAGGAGGAAGAGGTCAGTGAAGCTGGTTTCACTGCACGCCGATTCATAATCAACACAGCATTAATGCAGCACAGGTGAGTGAAAAGATTACCTTAAACTGCTCAGCCTGAAGCCTGGCCTGTACATTTCGATATGCCTCACTGATGTCGCCGAATATCTGGGGCAGTTTTGTTTCAAAGCTGAAGAGAAAACAATGCCCTTTTAACACATGCGATGATACACGATACCCACAGTAACTCCTATATGGGGAAAACCAGTCACGTGCTTACAATTTCCGATAGTATGAAGCATTGGCCACTTTGGCACAGGAGTTATAGAGAATATCGGACACCAAGTACAATCTCGCCATCTGTAGGAATGAAAAGGAAGAACACAGATGCTTAAGGTTAACTGGGTAACAGAGACGTACACCACCCCAAGCCTGCATTAACAGACTAATACATTACATTACATGGTAATGCAGCAGTCACTACTGTAATGGCTGAATTTGTAAACCTTGTTTGGGCTTTAAGGTTGACTTAGGAATACAGAATATTCACATGTTGATTTTTTTCCCAACTTGATTGATCTATCTGATCAAACAAATCTGAATCTCTCGACCGTAAACCTAAGTAAAATGATGTTTCTCCAACCTAAACGAGTTGGAAATACTGAGTACTACTGAACTTGATCAAGTGAGAACTGGAGACCTTTTTCTGCAGGGGTGTCTGGAGGAGAGACAGGGACTCAGCAATGCACCCCACCACCTCCTCTGCAGCCTCCGCCCTCTCCAAACAGAACACCATGGCGTCGCCCACATCCTCCCGGCTGGGGGTCAGAGCTCTTAAAAGATTCTCTAGTTTGTCTCTGTGCCTGGGAGATAAACACACACAAACAAAGATGGATGAGCACAGAACAGAATCGAGAAACATGTCTGCGTTTTACATTTTTCCATAACTTAAATATTCATACACATGCACACATACATATGAATCTGAGGGGCCAGTGTAACAGACACAGATTCTGAGAGGGGCCGGTGTAACAGACAGACTCTGAGAGACTCTGAGAGGGGCCGGTGTAACAGACACAGACAGGGTCTCTACTGAGCTTACTCGGTCTTCAGTTGCCCTTTCTTCAACTCCTCCTCCTCTTCCTCTTCCTCCTCGCGGCTGTCTTCCCCGCCGTGCAGGTAGGGATTTAGCAGGGGGGGCCGCCAGATGGAACCACCCCGGAACATGCGAAAGTCGGTCGTTCTCCACTCGTTGGGGGGCTCACCCTGAAGGGGACACCTCGGTTACCCTCACCTCGGTTACCCTCCAGTCCCGAGAGCTTTACCAGCATACTGATATTACTCAAAAACTGAAGATAATCAATCAACTGTCTGCTTGAATAAATGACCAATGCAAATTAAAATAAGTTTTGGTTGATTTTTGTAAAGCATGTCCTGGTCATCCTCACACCGATTATTGTTTTTTTAAATTAGTTAAAAATGTACTTGATGTACAAGGGGGCTTACGATCAACTTTAAAAGAAAACCTATAAGCCTATAATCAAACTAAGCCATGGAGACCACAGCGCTTCCATTCAAAAATGCTGTCTGACCTGGAGACCTTACCTGGAGAATGGAGTACAGTTTCCATCGGTAATACACATGCGCTTGGCTCTTGTTATCAAACAGGAACCTGGAGGCACACAGACACATTTCAGTGATGACCGACCCGTGGTGAAACGGTCACGGTAAAGTAAGCGACGCTCCTCACCTGAAGTCAGGGTTGTTCTTCTCATTGCTCATGATTATGGCCTCGAACATGGGTCCTTCACGCACCACAAACTCTATCATTCTGTGGATGAGGCCTAAGAGGTTTCTGCGGAGAAGAGACACACATGAGTGGCGTGTTAATGCCCTCCCTCCACACCCAGTCCACTGGCCTTGTACAATGCTCCACGCACATCCCTACTCTCTCTCTGCCAATCCTACTATGCTGTGAACACACACTGGGGGGGCTGGGCGCTGTCTCGGTCAGACCTGGGAGTTGGGGGGGGGGGCAACCTGGCCTGTGGCTTGCAGCAGAGACCCAGAGTGGCAGACGGTCATGCAGTGTCTCTAAACAAACCCGAGTTACCCACAGTATGAGGAAATGTTACTCAGCCCCTAAATCACTAAACCAGCAGTGACAGAGAAGAACTGCTTCTGTTGGAAAAGCATTCCTTTCTATTAGCTACTACAGGCTTTGACCTGAGCTGTGCCTTTGTGGCCCATGCTGTCTGGCTATTGGCTGGTAAAGCCCTAGGTGACACACCCATTTTACATTACAGCAGCTGTGATTGGTGATTGTGACTGCAAATATGTGATTGCTCCTTTTATCGTTATTAGGCCAACTGACTAGTAAAAATAAACTATGCGCTATTAAAGCAGTTCAAAACCTGCCGTCGTTAGCCATCACGGTTCGCCTAACATTTTAAGCTTCCTATGGTACCACTGTTTTTCTGCTCCACATTTTTGTAGAAAACCAGGCTATGAAATATGACAGCTATGATCTAAGCATCTCTGAGACCCACTGTAGCCCAGGGCCTTCAAAAGACAAACATGACAACCCCCCCCCCAGCCATCATCGACTACAGAAGCCCCCAATTCTCTGAGCAAAACTGCTTTTTCAAAGATCCCTTACAGAACCAGAGGGCTAACGGTGCTCTTTACTAATAAAGGCACGCCCTCAGGGTAAAGTAACCTCCTCACTTCACCCACGCCCCGGGTAACAAAGGGAAAAGAAAAGTAATGGGATTTTGGCACAGCGTTTTGGCAGATAGAAGTTTTACAGATCCACCTGGAGCTGATTTACTGGCATTGCTCGTAGGACTGGGGTACTTCTGGTTTAACACAATGTAGCCCACACTCCAGGGCCCCTGTCCTCTAAGGCTCTGTGTTGTGATTGGCTGAGTCGTAGCAGCGGTAGTAGTAAGAACGGATAGAGAGTGTACCTTTCTGTTGGGATAACCACTTTGACTACGGCTTCGGACAGAGTCTGTACGTGAAGTCAAATCAAATAGTGAAGATATAAAGAAAGTGAGTATTTACAGGTGAAACACTGCAGGACACACAAAGCATTGTCATTTATCAGAATTGCACAGAAGTAAACACAATATCGGCACATGTTCACTACACCTCAAAACACTTAATTTAGAGGAAGAAAAAAAAAATCTATATATGAAAATGGCAAAAGAGCTATTACAAGGAAGCCGCCCTACTAAGACATAAGCATAAGAGTACACAGTTACAAAAATTGTTACATTTTGGTCAGTCAAGACCTCTCCGAGACGTCAGTGCCACAGAAAACGCTAGCTTCCCTGAACCTCCAGTGTAGCACCATTAGCCTTTGTGCGTTTGAACTCCAGCGCCTTACCTTCTCAAACTCCTCCTTGGAGCGGTTGAGGGGCTTGGTGAAGTCATTGCGGAACCTCTCCCGAGGTTGGGCGTTGAAAGGTAGGCCGGACGGGGGCGGTGGCGTGGACATCTTCAGCACCCCAATCGGGGTGTAGAGAGGCTGGGGGGGGATGCGCACTGCCTTCCCCCAGCCTAGCTTCATCTCAAAGCCCATGACCACTTTACCTGTAACAACAACAGCAGGTGTTCACACCCGCGAGCAGCAAGGGGATCAAACATTAACCTAGCGCTTAAGGTATTGGATGGACACTTGAGAGACACCACTGCTGTACACCTGAGCCAGCTTCCTCACCTGAACTGCTTCAGTAAATATCAAGCTGTATAAAATGCGTGTCTGCCCAGCAAACAAATAGCACTAATGTCATTCTCGCTAAGCAACAGCTGCTAGTAACCAGATACCAATTCCATTAAAGCACTTTGAAATTACGCATCTGGTTTGTTGTTGTATGGAGTTGATAGTTTCAAACAATTTTTATAAGCAAAAACTATTTTGGTGTACATCATGCAATGAAAACTAAAAGGAGTTGTGTTCTTTGTGTTGGCCAAGGGCTTCACCGACTACAATGAGCCTGTTTAATATCAACCAGGAGAATTAGATTCTGAAGCAAAGACACAGAGCATGGAGGGACAAACTGAACCAACCGGTTTATGTTAGCGCATTTACACCAGTAGCCACTCACCGTCCAATGCCGCCAGTGCCCTTTCTGCATCTTTTCTGGTCATGAAGGCCACAAAGCCCCGATTGGTGACCCTGGTCCTCTCGTCATCTGTCCTCGGCCACATGATCTTCACACTGGCCAGAGGCCCGTACTTCCCAAACTCTTTACAGAGCATTTCCTCATTCATCTAGAAGAGACAAATCACCCCACATCATATAAAACGTTTATTATATTCTCAAGCTAAAGATGGCATCCGTAAATACAAATATTTTTTATTTGGAATCACCAGTTCTCATTTCCCATTCTCCCCCCAATTTGGAGTCTGCAATTGTGCTAATGCATCTCAGCGTGTTGCTACGAATCTCACCACCAGAAGTGCAAGGAATTACGACTGGTCTCCTCCAATGCTAGTCACTTCCCACACAATGTAAAAAGCAGCAGACGTACCTTCGGGTTGATGCAGCCAATGTAGAGATTGGTTGTGTTAGGCATCCCTGGATCATCATCAAACACTGGAAAAGAAAAATAAAGGGTTAAACTGAAAGGTCTAAAATTTATCATCAGGTGAGTAGAGCGGCTATCACTCAGACCGGATTCTCCTCGAGCACACATTAGAGGTGTGTAGACCGGCTGTCACTCAGACCGGATTCTCCTCGAGCACACATTAGAGGTGTGTAGACCGGCTGTCACTCAGAGCTGCTAACCTAGAAGAGCTGCAGATGAAACTGTGAATCTTACGTGACCGGCGAGACTGGGGTACGTCCAAGTCGGCAAAGCCTCCGGGGTCATTTTTCTTCCTCTTAAATCGCTCCTCTCGCTCCTCCTGTATCCTAGGCGCAGTCAGCAAGCACGTTCACACAATCATGGCTACACTCAAAGTACAAAAACTAAAAGTATATAAACGGAGGACAGACAGAAAAAACACCCAACGTACTGTTTTAACTCCTCCTTAAACAGCTCAAGATTACTCTTTTTCTTCTCCTCCGTCTTCTTTTTGGAAATCTTTAAACCACAAATAAACATTTAGTGATGAACCAATAGAAGAGATAAAGCGACCATGGCCGTGTGAAAGTATTCGTAGGACTATTTTTAGGAATGCTCGGCAGGTAAACCCACCGGTTTCCTTTCAGGTGGCGGCGTTGATAAAACATTCTGAGGCAGTGGTGTGAATTTCGTGGCCGGTCGGTAAAGTTTACTCTTCTTCACCTCCGCAGCCTCTTCCTCTGTGAGCAGAAATCAAACCATGACAGCAATCAAGGGTCGCCCCAAACCCCAACCTGAATGTACGACCCCTGCAGCAAATGCCCACTTCAAAACAGCCATCAAAGAAGCACGCAATCCCCTTAGGACCAAAACAGGGATTGGACTAACCTTTTGTTGCATTCACAATTCCTCCACGCACAAAAGTTTTCACCCCACTTTTCTCATTGCTGTCGAAGGAAGCTAAAAACTCCTCGAAAACCTCTGCTGCTTTCTCTTCCTCCTGTTATAGACACAACAGCACATTCACCCCAAAACACTGGCCCATGCATCATAACTTACTTTGGTCAGCTTTAACACCTCACTTCTGCATTGCTCTTAAATCCAATACATTTCAATTAATAAATACCTTTTTCTTCAGTTCCTCCTGTTCTTTCTTGGTCAGTGTTCTTTTTGTGATTATGTGTTTCCCTTTTTTATCTGCCATATTCCCACTGCATAATAAGAAACATCTTATTTTAGACTGAAAAATAAATGCAAATTATTCGTTTCAAAACACTGTCATTAGTAATAAGCAATGTGTTGCAACTTATATATTATTTTAAATCAAAATTTGAGATTGTGACAGCATACACAAACACCTGTAGCATTAAATACAAACGCGGATTTTCATGGACTTCTCGAATGAAAATTGCCAACCACCACATAAACACAAGCTTGCTAGCGAGCTAGCTAATGGGATTTTCAAATCACCAAAAATACAACATTTGACACATGATCTCTCTAGCTGTCTAGCTAGCTACAGATGCAAATAAACGTGATTAAAATACTAGTGGTTAGCTTTCCAGCGTATACAAATTTACCAAATAAAAATTTATACTACGAGTGGCTTTCTATAATCTAGCTAGCTAAATTGGTTTCGCAGCTAGCTGGTCTTGATTTGCGCCCTCACTCCTGCCAGGTTGCTAGCTGGCTAACCAAGCTAACATCGAAGGTGGTGTCTAGCAGCTAGCTGCATGAGTCAACAACTACCCTGGTCAATATATATTAATAAACATGACTAAAATGGGGAATAGCATAAAATAAACTTACAAAATTGTTACCCAAATGTTGAATTACGCACAACCGTTTGTTATTGATCCGCCATGTTGAATTTACTGGACGCATAAGCAATGACCCAGTATGCGTGCGGGAGCCCAAGAACCTCCTAAACCTTTTGTTGTAATTGGTTCCCCTTCAGCCGTCGTTTCGTCTTCGTGAAGCTGTGTTGTGATGGATCTGGGTTACCTATGCGTTTAATTTACTGTAGATAAACTACGCGTGACAGTATTTGCGAGTTCACTTACTGCGTGCACGCTTTACGTATTTAAATACTTATAGTAAAAACGTATAAATATGCGTTACTCTCTGTTGTATTGTGTCAAACGGAATCCGCGAAGGCGGTTTCACAGCTTCGATTTGCCTGCAAGGAATTATTTTTCTCAAAATATTTTACTTCTTTATTTTGGATCATGCTTTAAGTGCAAAAAATGAATGAAGGCCCTCCGTTAAACGTATAACTTTTTTTTCCAGAAAGTAACAGTATTCGTGATTCTATTTATGTATTTTATTTAGCCAACAGTTTGCATAGTCTAAATATAAATAGAGCTCACACAATATTTAGATTTTAAACACGGGGTATTTAAACGATGTAGGATACAGTAAACAGTAGGGCATACATTTTTATCATTTCACTTTTAAAATGTACAAACATGCTTTTATAGCACATTTAACACTGAAGTACGAGTTACATAAATTGATAAATAAATACAAATACAAGTACAAAGTTTTAAAAAGTACAATGGTTTATAATATTACTAGTTGCATTTATTGTATGCTTCAACAGCGTTACCTGCAGGCAGAGGGGAAAGGGCAGTCTGTGTGAAGTGGGTGGGGGCGGGATTTCATATCAATTTAATGTACTTCATTTTTTTTTCATGCAAATCTGTTATTGGCCAAAACACGTAAAATTATGCTCTACGGGAGGACGTCCTACCTAAACAATCAACATCCAGAATACAATATTGACATTGCGTTCATCTTCAATACTCTACCACTGTATTGTACGTGAGTGTGACAAACTGATGGTAAAGCGGTAGATACTGTACCATATTAAAAAAGAGAAAGTATAAGTACAAATTACGAACGACTTTTAGACTTTTCAGATTTATGTTTCCCTTTTTTTCTCGAGAAATAGCGAGCAAGTGTTAGCTTCTTGTGGCAGCAATGGAGGACCGTTAGGCTAACCACTAGATTTGCATTGATATTTTACTGACGAGACTTCTTCTGACCTTACAAGATCCAAAGAAGACAGCCAGCCTTTACTTCTCTCTTGCTCTTCAAAGACTGGATGCAACAACAGGCCAGCCATGAAGATAATCACCAGTGAGTGGAACCCTCCCACAGGCAGAATAACTCATAACACACTTCATTTTTGCTTTGTGTTACTGACACGTATGTGTCTGTGTGTCTGCATTGTGTGCTGTGTTTGTCTCCTCTCCCTCACCCTTCCATTTACTTAGCGTAGCTGTGTTAAGGCCCTTTTTCCCCTAGGCCAAAAGCCAAATAAAGGGTTGTAACATAATTGGGGGCTCGTCCGGGATATATTTAATTATTTATATTTAATTAGCCGGTACATCGAGTTGTGGTGTTGTGTGATTTGTTTGGTAGAGTTGTAGTACAAATGGCATCTTTTGATCTAAAAGCATTTCTTGATGATCCATCTTTTGAAACGCTCAGCAGTTGTAGAAAGGTAGACTTGTATACCATTGCGGAGCATTTCAAGTTCTCGGGGGCCAAGGAACATTTTTAAGGAGCAACTTCGGAAGCTAGTTGTGAGCGAGTTAGTGGAAGGGAAAGTGCTGGCTGATCCAGTTGTAGAAAGATCTCCGCCTGTGGTGCCTATGCTTAGTTCTTCTGTGACTTAAACGTGCAACCTACTCTGCCAGTGAAAGTTTCCTTCATTATGAGGAATGATATAGCTGGTGGTTAGGTGTTAGAGGTGTTGAACAGTATATCCCCGCAAACCCAATTGGATGATTTGGGTTCCCTGATGAGAAATTCCCTGATGAGTTGCCTGTCTGTGTAGTGATGCGCGCACAATTCTGTGACGAGACTTCCCTATGTGACTCCGTGCCACACCTGTCAATTGGTCGGAAAACCGAACCAGGTTATTTCCCCTGCACCGCTTTTCCCTATTCCTACCATGGGGTGAACCATTTGAACATGTTCTAATAGACTGTGTTGGCCCGTTACCGAAGACCAGGTCCGGAAATCCGTTTTTGCTTACTGTTATGAGTATAGCTACTCGCTATCCAGAGGCAATCCCTCTTAGAAAAATCACCGCTCAGTCAGTCATAAAGGCTCTCATCAAATTCTTTTCCATATTTGGACTGCCAAAAACACTACAGTCAGACCATGGCATAAACTTCACATCCAACGTATTCAACCAGGTTTTAAAGACTCTTTATGTCATCAAGCCTTAAAGGCAATGCTGAGAAAGTACTGCTTGCAAACTGATAAAGATTGGGATGAGGGTGTTCCACTCGTTGTTTTTGCAGTTTGCGAGATGGTACAGGAGTCCCTGGGATTTAGCCCAGCTGAATTAGTGTTTGGTCAGGTAGTACGTGGACCATTGAAGGTCTTAAAGGATCAGTTCCAAGTTAAGTAGTCAGACGCTAAACCAAGTGTGTTGGTCTATGTCAGTAATTTCCGTGAATGCCTGCAAAAGGCGAGGATGAAGAAAGAAAGAAAAAGGATGAAACATCGGTTCGACCAGAGTGCTGAGACGAGGACTTTACAGGTCGGTGACCAAGTTCTTGTTCTGTTGCCTATTCCAGGTCATGCACTCTCTGCTAGATTTTTGGGTCCTTACAGAGTTGAGAAAAAGTTCAGTGAATATGTTATACATACTCCAGATCGGAGACGTCAGTCTCGCATATGCCACATAAATATGTTAAAATTTATGTGGAACTTTATGTTCTTTATGGTAAAACCTTCCGTTGTGTCTGCTGTCCTTGTTGTGGTGTTTCCAGGGTTGTGCCCTGATACAGGTGATGACGGACTAGGCACCTGAAGTGTGCACCAGCAAACTACTCAGCTGGTCAGTTCAGAGATGTTGTTATCCCTTTCTTCGCACTTGGGATATTTGGTGGAAGATCAAAAGAGGGGTATAGTTGCCTTAATCCAGAAATTCTCCTCTCTGGTGATGTTCCGACACGCACTAGGTTCCTCTGCATGATGTAGATGTAGGTAGTCCATATTCGCCAACAATCCCTATAGGGTGAGTCAGGTGAAGAGGGACTTGATGAAAGCTGAAGTCGTATATTTGATTGAAAATAATTTAGCTATTCCTAGTGCTAGTTCCTGGAGTTCTCCCTGCTTATTGCTGCCCAAGCCTGACTCTACCTTTCATTTTTGTACGGATTAAAGAAGGCTTAATCATGTTACTGTCCCAGACTCGTATCCATTACCACGGATAGACGACTGCGTGGGTACAATAGGGTCGGCTCGTTTTGTTACTAAGCTCGACTTACTGAAAGGATACTGGCAAGTCCCACTAAAACCCTATGCATCAGAGCTGTCCGCGTTTGTCACGCCTGATAGCTTCATGCTGTACTCGGTGATGGCATTTGGGATGTGAAACGCACCGGCCATACTCCAGTGCCTAGTTAACTTGGTACTAAAGGAGGTCCCAACTGTTCAGCGTATCTGGACGTTTTAGTGGTATACACTTCAGACTGGACAACTCATTTAAGTACCCTGTACATGGTATTTCAGCGTTAAGCAGAGGCTTCTCTAACACTCAATTTGGCCAAATGTGAGTTTGGTAAAGCAACAGTTGCATACCTTGGAAAACAGGTCGGGGGTGGTCAAGTGAGACCAGTGAAGGCGAAAGTCACAGCGGTCTTCCTTCCCTGCCCCTATCACTCGGCATGAGTCGCGCGCATCAATCATCAATCATTCCCCTCGTCATTCAAGCGCAACTTCGTCCATCCAATTATAGGCGTGTCCGCATCCCCTCCTGCTTTCGTGTTAGAAGTCGATCTTTCTTGACTGTTACGTTCGTCTTGGTTGACTTCCCATATGTGCTTGACAATAGTTGTGTTCTGTGTTTTCAAGTTTAGTTATCCACGTCAGTCTATACTCAGTATAGCTCTAAGTTTGGTTTTGTTTATCCGCCACAGGGGCTTTGGAATAGGTAAGCTGCCCGTGGGCAAACATGCCATCACGTACTTACCTTCTGCTGTATACCCTAGGTTAGGAACCGGTGTAACCCTTGTATTTTCTACTTAGTTTAGCATCCTTGTAGGCAGTGTAGCTAGGCTGTTTAATTTATTTCATTTGTTTGGCACCGTTCGTTGTTCCTTTGTCCTCTGTGGTGTGTTTTGTTTTGTTAGATGCCATTTTCTCTTGTTACCATTAATAAATTATTTCTATTTAAATACCAGCTCTGCTCATTGTGCCCACATTATCACCCTTCCATTAACTCAGCGTTGCTGTGTTAAGGCCCTTTTCCCCCCGAGACCAAAAACGGACTAAAGAGTCTTAAAACTTTGTTTTAATAATTCCAGATTTTCATGGTTTTTGTTTTTCCTTTTTAAATCAGAGGGTGTAAAATCCCATTGTAACGTACTGGGTGCTGCTTCACCCCTAATTGGACTGACATGCTTCTAGTGACACATTACACAGACACAAGGTTCATTCCCATCCAGAGCCCGTGGTGATTAGATGTGTCTTTCCCTCTCATTCACCAGGCCCCTTTTTTATATTCATCCTTTGTGTTGTAATGTGTTATTTGTTCCTTATGGAAGATGGGGATAATCTTCGGGTGCATTTACTTACCTTAGTATAGGTATAGTAAGTTTGCGTTAGGTTGCTTGTTGGATTATTGCTACACTTGAACACAAGAACATAACATATGTCCTCCCCATTTCTGGATTTCTTGAATCACCAGCCTCCGCTTGACTTGGAGACATGGAGTTTTTAATTAGAAACCATTTTTTAACTACTTTATATTTGTGAAACAGGTGCAGTCAGAAAACCCTTGAAATAGACAACGCATTGGGCGGCTTTGTCATAGGGTGCATAAAATATTAATTTGAAGTTACTTACTACAATTGGTACTTTTTATAAACAAGCTGAACCAGAAGGTGGTGCTATAAATTCTAAAATCAAAACTTGAAACGTTTTATAGCTGCAAAAAGCCTAACGTTAATTTGGGGTAATGAAATGTTTGTCAAACACTGTAACATAATGAATTTGCTCAGCGTTGAGCTAAAACTGCATGTTTTTTACTTTCACAGACCAGTGAACTGAGTGTACACTGAGCGCTAGATTTGCCTGTGGTAAGTTTTTATGTATAGCTATATATCCTATTATAATCAATATTTTGTTTCCTCCTATTGCGACTGAAAATTTAAACTGTATCCTTGTATTATCATAGGAGAGTTCAATGGTTACCTGCTCGGTGACAGAGGTACCCCTGCTAGCCCAATTGACTGACCCCTTACCCTGATCCTGAGCCCGGCCAGCAGCATCGCTATAACTTGGCTCACTGCAGGATATGAGCCAGGGTAGAGATGACCATTGGGATGCTCAAGGCCCGGTTCCAGTGCCTTCGTAGGAAAGGGCATGTGACATTACTGTGGCATGTGTGATTCTCCACAACATTGTTCTTCTCAACCAGTGAACAATCCTGATAACGATCCTGACCACCCTGCTGACGCACGAGATGGATAAGCAGTCAGACACAATATGCTACCATCATATCTGATTGACCCATCTCCCCAGTGTCAAATAAAGACAATATGTCTTTCTGTTTATGAAGTATTCTTTATTACCTGCAAGTCCAAATGCAGTACAGTAGTTAATATTTTTTATGTTGTTCAAACAAGTAAAATCATCCTCCTGTGGGCACCTCACCCACCTTTAACTGATGTTCCAGCAGTTGTGTTTCTCGTTTTGCCTTTCGCAGCTGCAGCCTTATGTGGTCCATTTCTAAATTACATTTTTCAGGTTGTTTAAGTACACCCTTTACAGCTGTTTCACAGGGAGCTATTGGAACACAAAAGGGACATTGAATTTCACAGTGCCAGGTCTACTTATTTATTGTAAGTCTTGGGCCAATGCTGAACAACGTCTTACTGGAGGTAAGTTGTGTTGTGGAGGTGGATGGACCCTCTTCCTCATTGTAACTTCCAGCATCGTTTTCGCTCTTGGAGATATAGGCCTCCTATAATGAAAATGAACATTTTTTTTGTTTACTACTTTAACCCATTATGAAAAACTGCATGGAGGTCTGTTATGGCAAAAGGCTCCACCAGAAAGATTACACCGTCAGTAAATTATAACTTTACCCAGAAAAGTAATTAGTAACCTAATTCAAATTTTGTTTTTTCAACAGGCCACATCACAGTTTTTCAAATGTACAACTCTTGAGTCACCTTAAAATAGATTATGATGTCTGAAGGAGTAACAGGAGTCAATTGTAAAGATTTGTACCACTACAAGAAAATCAGTGTGCCAAGTTGGGTCTAAGATGGATTTGGGGACATCACTGAGCTAACACTGGCAAAAGGGTGGCTGAGTTGCTGTGGTTCCTAAACACTTCCACTTTTGCAATAATACCACCTACCACCGTGGAATATCTAGGAGGGAAGAAATTTCACGAACTGACTTGCAACGGTGGCATCCTATTACAGTACCACACTCAAATTCAGTGATGTTTTATAAACGTTCAGTAATGTCTTTCACAAATGTTTGTAAAATGGGACTGTTTGTGGGAATGGGACTGAATGAAACACCTGAATTCAATGATTTAGAGGTGTGTCCCAATACTTTAGTCCATATAGTGTATAGTCTTACATTTTTCTTCCACATTCCCCCCTTTGTGACTTCTTAGTCACACCATCAAACTGTCCCTATCGTCTGTTGTCAGAATCCGTCTAGCCTGGCTGCAAGATGCTACCATTGGCATCAGGGATCATCAAGTCAATGACTATCGCTCAGAGGGAGCTCTAACAGCAGAACAGAGCATGTCGTTGAAAACATCACCTCTTTTTTTGGCTCCTCGCCCTAAATCTCCATTTCACAATCTGGAAGATCTCACCGTAAACTTAAGTAATCAGTAGTTTCAACGTAATCAGTCAACCCTCGCTGTTGCTTAAACAATTCAGCAGGCCCCCTACCTGGACTTCCTGCTGCTTCTCATACACTATTAGTAAACTGTTAGATCCAACAGCCGTCACCCAGGGCTCCCCCTGCACTCTGAGTCAGGCATAGAAGCCTGCCCTGATATGCCCTTGTTTTCTTTATTTCACTCACCCCCACATCGTCTCCAGCTGCAGTTTTGGCAGGCAACAGCTTATGACCTTCATCGCCTGGACTCTAGCCATTACTCTTCAGAGGTCCCTGCATATCGTCAGCTACTCCAACATGGTCTTCAGCACACAATGAAACTCACCTAGGCTCAGTGAATAACATAATACATTTTCAGTAGTATTTGCTCATAGGAAACATGGTTGCATTGATACCAGGATCCGCCTCGGAATCAATTGATTACATTAAAAAGTTACTGCAGCATTTTAACAACATATCATTCAAAAATCACAACAGAAGCTTTAATAAAATATCATTAAAAAATTACATGTTGCAAGCAAGCAGATTAATGTCTTCACTTCTCCCTGGGCCTGGCATTGAAACGTTGGGCCGGTGGACAGAGGAGAGGTTACTAGCGCTTCACTCAGCCGTTGCTGGCCATCTGGCAGAGAAATATAATGACTATGTGTGTGTAATTAACTGTCTGCCAGTAGTAAGGGAACGCTTTGTTTCCCGTATGTCAGCTTTAACTTTCATGTGTGTGTATCAGTATTCATGTCATGTGTCTTCAGCCCAGGTGCTTTACACACCGTAGAGGGCCATCACCGTGGAGAGGTTACCAGCACATACGATGGTGTCAATGAACCAGACTGGGTCTGTTCTCATATCGCCATCAGCATCTTCCTCTGCAATTATTATTCTGTCATCGTCGTCGTCTGCAACGCCATTCTCTGCGTCAATTCTGACAGGAAATCGTCCAGTCACAGTAGTAACCATTCTCTTAATCATGGATTTAATCAGTGGGATCACACAACAGGAGGCCAGCAATAGTATCAGTATTACCACTCTTATAAGTGTCCCGATTTTGATCAGGCCTGCTTCCCACATTGAAAGGTCCCACCATGACCATCCTGCTGAGCTTGAGTGTTCCTGACATGTTTGTCTCTCTGACTCTCTAATGCTTCCAGTGCTGTAGTTATATTCCCTCCTGGTCCTGTATGTGTTGGAATGACCGTGCAACACTCTTCCCCTATTTTCTCATACACCCCTTGCTCCGCTGCCAATACTGTATCCAGGCTAAACCTATTCAGCCGAGCCATTATTGTAGAAGCATCCAATTGTTCTTTAACCCCTCTCAGCGCCTTTACCGTGTAATTAATAAATCTCTGCTGATGATGCCACAGATAGTTAACCCATTCAGCATTCTTCAACCCCTGTGCACGAGGTAGCCGTAGAAGCACATTTTCCACTGCTTTGCGTGACATCGCTCATCTGGTATCACTCATCGCTTTGTCTGGTGCGCCACTTGGAACTCCTGCCCAGTTTATGTACACTCCACCCTCCACATCCCACTCACCTATAGCTCTATTTGTCCTAGTGAGCTGACTGGAAGAGTCAAGGTGAATTACTGTTAATTGTCCTATCAGCATGACAGTTGTGCATATGCCAGTCCAATTTTCCTCTAGCGAGATCGCAAATTGTGTGCCTTTCCCACAATACCAAGACACGTCTATCCACCCGCAGAACATGTCTGCTACCACTAGCAAGTATATTTTGTTCTGCACCAATTCCAACATACCAACATAATCTATCATGTTATGTCTAAATGAACCGTCAGGTGCTGGAATGTGTCCAATTGGTGCTGAAAAAGCCTTTCTGTTATTATAGCTTGCACATATCTCACAGTCACTTAACGCTCGGTCCACCATACTTGTCAAATAGGGCGACCACCATGAATGCTGAATACGTTTGATCACTTACCCCGTTGTGCAATGGTCCTGACCATGCGCATCCTTAATTAGGGTGTGAACTAATGATGTAGGTGCCACAAAATGTCCTGCTGGGCTCCTCCACAACCCTTTTTGGGGGTCAGCCTGTGTCCTGTGGTGGGAAGCACAGACACATAAGCAGACGGCTGTAAACAGTACCCAATATGTAATCACTCCGAATCGGTCCAGGAGAGAGCTAATATTTAGGGACAAAAGGCGAGCACCAGGGGGAGGCCTGTCTCGAGCGGAAAGCACAGAAAATTGGAATGCTTTTAAAGCCGTTAACCTAACCTTTTATGAAGGAGAAGAAGGAATGGCCAAAGTGGACTTCTGTGACTTAGGATCAGGAATATACTACTACTGTCAGACAAGAGACACTGCAGCTAGTCTTACTATCTGCTGGGTCGGTCTTAACACTCCAAGTGAGAGAAAATGTTCCTCCTGGAGCCGAGCAATCTGGAATACTGGACCTGATTAGGGTTTTCACATAAATCCTAATAATCCCAATTATCCAGGAGGATTAAAAAGGAGACTCTCAGTGATCAAGAAATAGAGTTCAATCAATCAATCAATCAATTTTATTTTTATACAGCGCTTTTCACATGTTGCCATGTCACAAAGACGCTTTAC
>JAOYSI010070387.1:11574-22263 GCA_025775065.1 Hiodon alosoides
ATTGTTTATTTGATAGGGAGAAATACATTGAAAAAACAAATGTCCGATATATGCATCACATACAAAATCCATCAAATAATTTGTGAGATATTGCATGAACCACAAAAACGCGACATACATGCAGACATGCATACATGACAAGTTGTCCCTACTGGGGATCCATGTTACTGTGGGTGCAAAAACTGGAGTGAAAGTGCTGAAATTGCCATGAGCCAGACAGAAAAAACAAACTTACGTGCCCATCATGACTTATTGTTTTGTGGACATTGTTTAGTGACCAGGCGTCATCTCAAAAGTTTTAGTGAGCCCACTGCTCTGACCTTTTTTCATTGGGAAAAAAAGTCTACTCAACCATAAAATCCACAGAATTAGCTGCAAACTAATTTAATTTTAGTGTGAAATGAAAAACTTACACATACGGTTGTGTATCACTTCCAAGATGGAAAGATATTCAGTGTGAACAAACATGAAGGTGAGGAGAGGTTTAGGAGGATCATGTTGATGTTAGGGAAGCTAGCAGCGTTGTAAAACTAGCAGAGAATTTCCAGCTACCGGTCATCATTTCCACCATCAGGAACTGTCTTTTCACAATCTAACACCTCTAACTTCATGTATGGTCCAATATGGACTGTAGCCTGAGCCATTCTTCAGGGTGTTGAGAACTGGATCAGAAGTATAACTTTGGCCAGAAAGTATATTCAACTTTTTTTTTAATAATTATTCACCTAAGGATACAGTTAAAATTCAGGGCCTAGCTTTGGCACTGGCAGACTTTGCATGAATATGCCTTTCACAGTTACAGACACTTTTGTTATTTCACTCTTACGTGTGGACTATTTAAATAAAATTACATTAGGAATAAACTGAGTTAGCCACAGAAGGAAAAATTTTAAAAATAGGATTTTAAAATAGAGCTAAAGCAGTAGCACAAATGCAGTTGCACAAATGCAAAATTCTAGTCGTAATTCACTAATGAATAATAACTCTAAAATTATCTGACACCTTCTGCTGATTAGCAACAGCACAGTGTTCTTAGCCTGACAAGTCTTTCATAATTTATTTCAGAACAGCAAAATTATTCATTAATTATGCAAATTAGATGCAATTAACAAATTTGTTTAAAGACACTATTTGCATATTAATAAACTACAGTGACATAATACAATAGAGTTTGTGTGATAAAGCCTCAGTATAACTAACTGTCCTTCAATAAAAAAAAATATAGAATTTGCTGTTTAGAGATTCCATTCAGAGTAGGAGGGAGAACTGTTTGTAATTATGAGGCAGGAAGTTGTGACAGAGGAATTGAAATTCCAGACCTCCTCAACAAAGCAGAGAATGAGAGCCAGAACATGATACAGCTGGAAGTCCACTCTAACTGACCTTTCAAGATTCTATTGTAGAACTTTCCCCTGGATTTTAATTAACAATTGAAAATGGCCTGGAAAACATAACACATTGATTGCAATGATCATTGATAAGAGGCCCACAGAGCACAAATATGTGAAGGGAGCAACATCTAAAAAACATTATGTGTAATAAATTCATACATGTGTGATTTTTACAGGCAATACAATCATAAATTAAAGACTGACCTATTCATGAAACAGGATAAACAATAGAGCACTATGTTTGAAAGTGATAATTAAAAAAAACAGAAAATTCTTAACCTTTAGAGCATTTGTAGAAGGCTCCCACTGTATCTGTCATCTCAAAGTCACTGGAATAACAGATGCCGGGCATCAACTCCCTGATAATCGTATCTGAGGTGATTGTGGTGAGCATGAAGTAGCTGGAGTTTGATCTCTGGAAGGGCTCCTATCACTCATCATTGGTCTGAGCAGAGGGGGTTCAGTCTTTTAACTCCAGAGGCCTAATTGCCCTGTACATCAGTCTTCCCAGGTTGACAGCCCGCTGGAGTTCATCATCCTGGAGTGTGTGACCTTCATGGCGAGACCACCAGGATGTAGGCCATTGGTAAACAGAACCAGAGGAGAATATGGAACATGGTGGGGTTGCTGGGTGCTCTGTCATATCTCATTACCTGAACTGGCACACAACACAGCCACAGAATAATTTCACACATCTATCCTATAAAATAAGGATTAACACACATCTTACCCGCAGAACAGGAGAATCATAAATTGGACATCATGAACCAGAAATAGTCTGTCTGTGCAAGAGATGACTACTTTGGGCATTAATCAGTATGATTAAATACTGATAGCCATAGCAACCGAGGCACCTTTTTCTCCCTCTGACCTAAAAATCTTGGTGATGAAGCACCATAAGGACAATGCACAATCTTGTTTCTCAAGATGTTGCCGTAATTAGTGCACTTCACAATTAAAAAGAGGGGGAATTTGGAAAGCATCCAAACTGGAAGCATTCATGAGAAAACAACACTGGAGTATGGTAGTCTCTGTCTATCTGGGGCAAATGCATCTGTGTGACTTAGCTTATATAGGACCTTCAAATCCCACATGGAGTTAGAGACACACCATCATCTGCCATGGATGAGAGTTTGAGGCTAAACTAAACAGATTTTAAGCCGGAGGGGTTTCCAAGTTAAAGTTTAATGAAACCCTTCACACAGAGGCAGTATACAAAGCATTAGACTTTTGTTGACTAAACCTAATAGAAAATCTATGTCAAATGAATGTTTCTTCACTCCATCAACAGTATTTTTTAGCTATCCCAGAAGTCATTTCTGTAAATTGTCACCACAGATTCAAATTGTTGGAACAGACAGACAACCTCAGAGTCTGGCTTGAGCGTGCACTAACTCTATCCCCAATAAGTCTTAAATTAAGTACCTAACCAATGGTGAACTGAAGGGAGAAATGAAAGCAGTACCCCTAGATGTGGCATCCGGTTGTAGTAGTGTAGAAAGAATATGAGCATATAGTAAACTCCCTTCCTGTTTGAAAGAATGGAGTCTGGGTTTGGGTCTAGTTGGGTTTGAAGTGCAGCAGAGTTTTTGAAGCAAAGGAAGTCCGAGTAAAAGGAGCAGATCAATCAATCAATCAATCAATTTTATTTTTATACAGCGCTTTTCACATGTTGCAATGTCACAAAGACGCTTTACATAGAAAAAGATACAGTATGTCTCAGGCCTGACCCCCCAAAAGCATGCCAGTGGCAACAGTGGCAAGGAAAAAATCCCTAGGCTTGCAGGAAGAAACCTTGAGAGGAACCCGGCTTAGTGGAGGAGCCCATCCTCTGCTGGCCAGCACTGGGAGTTAAATTAAGTAATATCCAGAGAAGAGGGGTAGGGGCCCTGATGGCTGGAGTCCAGCCTAATGGTCCACTGGTAGCAGTGGTGAAAGTGATGCAGTCCTGCAGGGTGCCTCACGTGATTGCTCGAAAGAGAGAGATAGCACATTGTTAGTGGTTATCTATGAAAGCAGGATGATCTTAAATTAAGTAATTTGAAAAATTTTAAAGTGAAGCTTAATGAAAGACGGTGACCACTAGCATCCTCCACAAACACACTACATCGCCCCAGTGCCAGAGATGCGTGCTAATGAAGACATTCTATTCCAGCACCTCCCAATTAACAGTCCTCAGTATGACCTCTCCATTACCATTAAACACAGGTACTGATCCCCTGTAATGGAAAATAATTGATAAGCTAAAAGGGTATGTTTGCTTTACAGATAGCTTCTGGTTTGTGTGTGATTGAAACACTTGAGCGCCTTTTGGAAAATATCCTTTGACAATAATTAAATTGGCTTCCAGTAGATTATTCATTAACATTTAATTTGTCCTTTGTGAAGAAATTCACTTATTTATCATTTCTCAGCAAACATTGCAATAGCATAATTGCAGGGAGAAAAAGGAATCACAGCAAGGCTTACATAAATTGTACTTCAGGTTAGAGAAAGTATTTATTTAGATTTTTTCAGAAAGAGGAAGGAATCAGAGAGTTAGTTGTACTTTATTCAAAGGAAATTGCACATGCACATGAACTGCGTCTTATTTGCAGGGTTTGGTATTTGCGTTGCACAAGCTGTTAGTGTGCATCCTACTGCAAAGCTCAGCCAAACAATTATTCTTTTTTTCACAATTAATCCATTCCTTTCCTCTATTTTGGCAAGCTTTACGTATTAATCACAATCTGGGTCAATACGGTATAATGTATAATGTATAATGTTAAATAAAAAACTACTTCAGTGTACATGTTCAGTACACCATGGTTTTAATTTGAACAGTGATATAAAGAGCCATATTTCGGCTTCATGCACAATCAAGAGTTAAGCTTAAATAGAGAAATGGGCAATGTTTTGTCCATATGGACTCTGACGTGAGCACTGAATTAATTTAGTACTTGCTATTTAGCTCTGCAGTACCATTGTCTGTTTTATCAGTCCACCTCAATAGTTTTTAGTTTTTTTTTAAAAATACAGTGAAGTTTTAATCCACACAACACATATTGGCATCAATCTGTATCCAACTGTTAAGAACAAACTGTCCAGCGCACCTTACTAAGCATCTGTTTTATACCATTTTGCACTGCAGATTTTCAAGTTTACTAAGAGTACAACAGCAGTGTTCCTCCTGGGATCTAAAACCGACCACTACTGGTTATAGGTCTTCTACCTTAATGACTATGGCTTCATCACGATGATGCCATCATTGAGTACATTTGGGCACATTGGGTATGTTTGTGTTTGTTTCCCCTGTCCTTTTCCCTCTTTTTCTATCTTGCAGTCCTCATGTTTGGGTTGACCCTTTTTCCGTCAGTGACAGATGTTCACTTGTTCCGGTGCCATGTTCCTTCCTGCCGAACCCCCGTTAAAACGGGAGCTAACTGTCATTTAATTTGCTGATGTCAGGCAACTAAGAGACAACACTGAGAATGTGCTGTCTGAACCTTGTCAGAACAGCATCTTTTCAAATTCATTGCACCTCAACGCAATGCAGTGTCAGGTGTTTCAGTGAGAAGATTTTCAAATTCTGAGAAAGAGGTGTGAGGTAATTTAAAGCAAGAAGAAGCACTCTTCAATTACTCAACATTAGCTTTGGTCCTTATTTACCAGGAGAGTGACCTGTGTTATGGTGGCATAACCTTGTAAAATACCTGTTATAGATATAATACTGTCTTTACACATGAATGGCAGCCCTACCAATTATCTGGGCCATGTGATAACAATACCCAGCTCATTCTGGTTTCTCTATTTGGTTTTCATGCAGAAATTATTCTATTAAGGGGTCATTTGAGGAAAGTTGAACTTTACTAACTACACTGCAGAAAGCTTTTTTTTTTCCCAGATGGGATAAACAGATACAGACATACACACCTAGCCTACTCGACTGGAATAAATCAAGAATCAGGTAAACCCATAATCAAAAATGAATTGTAGTGGGACATAGATTAGTCCAAAACCCAATTTTAAACCTGGATTTGTATAATTATACGAGCCCAAAAAATATAAGAAATAAATAATATAAGAAATAAATAAAACTCACCATATATGTTTAAATGAAGATAAAGAGGTGTTGAGGTAAAGAAAGAACAATATTTAATTACGTTCTTAAACAAACCCCAAATTACAAACAGAACGTAACTGTCTGCTATTTGTAAGTTTAAGGACTTTATGCCAAGGCGTGGTGAGACTTCAATGACTGTTTTTTGACTTGTTTGCATGACCACATTTTTTATTTCCTGTTTCATATTTTGACCGAAAGTTTTGTGGGGTTTTGTCTTATAGCTTGATTGTATGGTGGGGTGTCACTTTCTTCAGAACCTGAAGCTGAAGGGTCAAAAGAAAATAATATAGTCAGAGGTTGTCAGACCCATTGGTTTAGTCTTTTTCTAGATGGAACAAAGTTGCATCTGATTTTGACCAAGAACCTGTAAAAAGGGGGTCGTCATGAACCCAGTGAGGACTAAAAGTTAAAAATAGGTTTTAGAAAATAATTTTCAATCATAAAGATGTTGTCACAGTTTTTAGAAATGTCCCAATGTGAAGCACATCAAGAAGGTACAGTTCCTAAAGGTACAGTGAAGTAAATTATTGTAACCATTGTTCAAGAGTAGTGACTGCTTATTGTACAAAGCTTTGATTCCACTGGAATGTGCAAATGCTTTAAAAACAATTCATTCATATCATGAAAAATACGTAGGGTTAGCACCTTGATTAATCAGCTCCACAAGGTCTGAACAGACCAATTTGCACGCCTTATTTAGTTTTTTACATCATGGAACATGTTGCCCATTACTTTTGATACAGTAACAAATTGTTAGTAAAAAGTGTTTAACACAAGAAGGCCCTTCTAGTTTTCCACTCGGGTTACTTCTTCCAGACGACAAAGCTGTTGAATATACAACACATGTGGCACACTTTGGTTTATTAAAAAAACATTCATGCTCTGCACCAGAAATAGGTTGAAAATTATAATTATAATGTCCTCATTAAAACCTGGGTATTGTTTAAAAATTTTGTTGTAACTTCGTAACTTTAGTTTCTCTTTAAATCTATCTCATTCCCCAGCTTGTAATCCTTGGAGCTTTAAAGTGACGGATAGGTTTGATGCAACTAATTTTCTAAAAACCTATTCTAAACTATCTAAAAAGTGCTCTAAGTTCTTTTTGCAGAATTGTTGTGCTGCTTTTATGAGGATGGTTGTGTTAAAAAATCAATCTAGAGTGGTATACGAATGGTTGAATATTGGCATTGATGTGTCCTGCTGACAAATGCCATTTATGTGTAATTGACATTTGAGTTGACAGGAGAGCGTATAACGCGTGTCCTCTGCCTCAACCCTCTGCAGTTAAATTTTGTTTTCCGCTGTTAAGCTTCACTGCATGTAGGCAGAGGGCACGTTGTGAGCCTGCCGGGGGAGGGAAATGTGGCAGATGTTTGTTTACTGATCTCGAGAAGCACAGCTTTGTCCTCCGGAGGAAGGATCCCATGTGGAAAACGAGATGTGACCACATGTATCACTGCTCTGTGCTGGAGCTGGCAGCGAAGGCCACGGCTGCTGGAGCTGCAGTCTGGGCCATTGTCTGTGTCTGCAAAAAACACCATCCACCAGCCCAATGAAGCACCATGTCTTCTGAGCTTAGCACCATACACAAATCAACCAGGCAGACACATTAGTAATATGATATGGTGTCTAGAGAGATAAACGCGCTTCACTCACAAGTCCTGGATATGTATGTGATTGGGCTCCTTATTAATAACCCTATATCTTGTCAGTGTTTTATTCTCTCGTCTGTTTGTATCTTAATTTCTTAAACTGGTATATACTATAATCACTTACTATCATTATCAAGATCTATGTTTTCTCTTCCGCATAAATACTACACATATTCTCAATCAGCACAATAAGAACCCCTATAGACATAAATACGATCTATTAATTCCAACAAATACATACATACAAGTTTTACAGTATTTATCTATATATCTGATACTATCCTATTTATCTATATATCTGATACTTTTTAAATCACTAATTATTGTTAAAGATAAGTTCTGCATACCCAGACAATGCAAATAAATGTGCTCCTTAAACATTTGCATTTTAATTTTACCATAACTAACCATGTTTTACTTTCAGGGTGTGGCCACAGCCAATAAATTCTCATATAGCAGTTCTATCACAAGACCCATATATGATCTACCCCTAGTATCAGTACCCAACCACTATTTCAACCCAGTCCATAATTTTCAAAGATCAGTAGTATTTAATAAACCACAAGTTTCTGTTTAAATGCAGCATGATGTATGTGTGAATTCATAAACATTTTTAAAAGGTTGTTTTCTCCTATACAGTGGTAATCATTACCTCAAGAGAAAAATAAATATATAAAAAGTGAATGCATAGAGAGCAACACCAGGGTTATTAATAGCCTACATTTCCTCATTTAAAAATATAGATCTTTTAAATTCTAAAATGATCTCATTATTAACAACATTTGAAATGATCTTTTTAAGAATTTTATTATTTTGAAATCAATGGTAAATAATCATGAAATATTGCCTCATCCAGTAATGCATCTAACTCAACTTTTTTGTTTCATCCGATAATTTTGAAGTCTGGTTAAGGGTCTGCTAGAAAAATAAACAAAATAAAATAATAAGAAGAAAAATAAGAATTTGTACAGGCAGCCTGATGAGAAGACGGTATGCTGTACGTTGTTTGTCACCTCAGGCGTGGTTCATTTCAAGACCACAGTTATTTTTGGATTCCCAGCATACAGCAATGTGTTAGAAGTATCAGAGCTAAGGTGTTTGTGGTCCATGTGCAGTTGTTCCGGGCAGAGCTGTGGTGGGCGAAGTGGACCATAATTACTTTTATCAGTGGGGCTGAGAACTGAGAAATGATGGAGGTGTAAGGAAAACCATGTGATTTAATTTGAGGGTGTTGCTTAATGTTTTAGTCAAGAAATGTAACCATCTCTCGTAAAGCGGTACTATGATAAGACCCACGTATGATCTTCACCCAGATTCAGTACCAAACCTCAATTTCTATCCAGCCCTTAGTGAATCAAGTGAACTGATTAGAACAGATTGGTGTAGAGAGAGCAGAAGCAAGATTATTTTCCAAGTTTTTATCAAAATGATTATATGTACATTTATATGACTTATTATCTCTATTATTCTTATCACAGAATCAATAAGATTACACTCACTCTAATCTGTCTCTGTAGCTGTGGGTTATTGCCCTCAATACCCCAGAGGTCCAGGTTCCTATGGCCTAGACAGCCCCAGACCACAATAAGTGAAACATATGGGCCAAGAATCTAGTCATCTTTGAAAAAAGGGCATATATTCTTGAGATTCCAGCTTTGGTAAAAAAGGGGTTATTCATAGTCATTATTCATTCATATATTCACAGTATAATGTTTTAAATATGCTGGAATTCAGTTAATTTATGTTTTTATTTTGGGAAGTGAAAGGTACTGGAGAGAAATATTTTGAGTCATAGAACCAATTTCCTAATTTTGTGGACAGATTTTGTTGACCCAAAATGCAGAAGAATGGTAAGGAGGATATGGAATACCTTGGGGAGAGCTGGGGTAAATTAGCTGGAAACCTTGGCACTAACATTTTTCTCTAGAAATCTGGTATTAGAGTGTAGGGCTGAAAAAGAGAATCTTGTTGTTCCTGACTGTAGTCAAAGAATGAATACTGAATGAATAATGAATAATGCATCTAAATGCATCTCAATGCGTCTCAAATGAAACAAACTTTATGGGAACGTGCAACAACCGAAAGTCTTCTCAGTGTGATCAAAGCAAAAGTTAAATCTATAAAGTTCTGAACGTGTCTTTATTACCCACGCCACATGTAAATAGTTTGTGTGAGGGGTGACGGGTGATTGTAGAATAAAGACCCAGTACATTTCGGCACTGTCAAAATCACCTCTTCGGTAAACTGCACTTGTAATTATCAAACTGGCACAGGACACACTTGATTATATTTTCAGTATATAATTATTCATATATAATTAAATTATTAATATAATTAATTATATTACAGTATATATTAAATTATACAACCAGGATTCGTGGGAATTGTGAATTGATATATTGCAAAAACACTACAAAACTACAAAATAAAAAAAGCTTTGATCAAATATCGCTTTCTGGGTACATTTAGTATTCTTTTACAAACTATTTTTTTTTAAGAATTTTTATTGAAACCAATGTTGTTGAACATTGCAGAAAGACAAGGAATATCGCTTTTTGAGTAGGTCACAGTTTGTCCTAGTTCAGCTATCTGCTGCAAATTAAACGGCATTCCTAGTGCAAAAGAAAAGGGAAGGGGTATGAAAATATTACACTGAAGAGGGAAAGATTCTTAATATTAATCATTAGATATCTAACACATATTATAATTACATGTGCAGATGAAGAACAAGCCTAATTTTCACTTTAGCCGTGATATTCATGATTTTAAGGTGTTGGGTAATATATTCATGTAGGGCGTAAAAGAATAAAACAGCTGATACTGTGAGACTGAGGTAATTAGGAATCATATGGAGGCAATTAAAATCATTGTTTTCAGAAAAATAAAAATAAAATAAAGAAATAAAGGTTTTCAATAAAATATAGAAGCTCATAATGTAATTAAACTTGAATGATTTACTGTACACACAGAACAACACAGAAATCAGTTATCAAGATAAGGAAAAAGATGTTCAGTACAGCTATGACATGCTTGCTAAAGTGGTCACAGGATTTTCTCACCAACTCATTATACTCATCTGACATTTAGGAACGGTGAAACGGGTAGATTTTTTTAAATGAATACATAGACATTTTACATATATTATAATTACATTTACAGATTAAGAAAGAGCCTAATTTTACCAAACCGAGTCTGTTTTTGACTACAAAGGCAACACATTGGCTCCCCTTGGACCAGGATTTGGTGAACAACTTAGTATTTCAGTTAATGCTTTTGTAATTAATTTTTATAATTATTTAATTAAAGTGAAACATTTCAAGTAATCTCAACCCAACTGAACACCTATTGGAAGAGCTTGGACAGCACTCTCCACCACCATCATTAAAACATCAAATGAAAGAATATCTTGAATGGTGATCCATCCCTCCAGTAGTTCCAGAGACGCGTAGAGTCTATGCCAAGGTGCACTGAAGCTGCTCTGGCAAACAGTTCATGCTGGTTTTTCTTTTAATTTGTCACCAGTCTGTGCACTGTATATATATAT
>JAOYSI010070397.1:0-22262 GCA_025775065.1 Hiodon alosoides
GTGCAGTAACAGGGATGAGAGGTTAGGGTAAGAGAAGGACAATACAGGTGCAGTAACAGGGATGAGAGGTTAGGGTATGAGAAGAATGAGACAGGTGCAGTAACAGTAATGAGGTTAAGCCTGGTGTTTCTGGTGGTTGTTTGTTAAACGGTTTTAGTTTGTAGGAGCTTTTGTTGAATTTCCTTTGATGGTTATTAGAATCATTCAGTTATGCCAAATAAAAGGCTTGAACCCTTCCCCAATGCCTGGTTCTCCCGCCGCTCTTAGGCCGAGCATTCCCTCACGTGCTACAGTAGGGTTAGGGTTATGGTTATTAGGATCTCTTTGTACTTTGACTCACCGGAACTGCTAGGCTCTGAGGTCTGAACTACGATATAACTCCTCAGCTCATATCAGGAAACACAGTCAGATGTTTCCAGCTAAAGACAAGAGATTTTACAGCCTTGGGCCACAATGATGCTTGTTAAACAAAGCCGTATGCCTTTATTTACTGATGCTTCCTCAAATCTCATCATTATCTCAGTCGACTGCCTATCGGACCGTTAAACCGAGAAGGGGACAGGCTCCTGTGTATAGAATTAGCTCAAGATTTGACTGGCATTTCGTTTTTTTTTTTTTTTGGGATAAAGATCTTCAGCTTTACTGATGGAACAAAAACACAGCAGTGTTTTCAATACAACGTCACAACACGCATTAACAGACTTTGATCCAGCCAAATGACAATGACCTTTCTTGACATTTCAGTCAAGTCCTCGTTCGAGTTTGTAATTCACAGGAATAGACTGAGGGCAGTTTTCTATGGAGAGAATAGCGAACCTTTATACTCCCATCTGAAGGTGCACATTTTGGGTTGTAATTCACCTAAAATGCAAGCAGCAGCACACGACCCCGCAGGTGAATTTGCAATTTTCGTTCGTCGCAGGTGTGTTTTTTTGCCCCCCCCCCCCCCCCCCCAACTCCAGGAGGGGGGAAGTATAACAAGGGTGTTTCTTTACAGAGGTTTTTTTTAATAAGCAGAAACAATTCCCTCTGTGGTGATACTCTAGAGCTCAATTTATATTTACTATGCACACCAACAGCTTAGTGTCTCATACCACTAAGCCCAATTTCTTACATAATGTCACATCCCACATCATAATTATTTTCAATGTTCTTTACATCCCAAATAGCTATTTTGTCTTCGTACAAACGTCAAATTTCTTGATGAAATCCTCAGGTGTCCAGCCGGCCAGCTGATGGGCAGACAATCCACACAAAAAAAAACTCCCATCATAAGCACAAAGAAGTGAAACTCCAAAACTGTTACAATAAACCCAGGTTACATCAGCAACAGCATCGTCCTTCCAACCCCAGTTATTTTTTCTATTCAGAGCATCAAGCTCTGATTTTCATTCTGCACGCGAGGCGGATGGATCAAAAAGGATTGCATTCGGTGAAAACCAGTAGGGGTGACTGCTGTGCACACATGCCAGCTTCGCAGCGCAGTGTTTCCAGGACAAGAGCCCAATCCTCAACTGTAGAGAAACTCATTTGAAGTTCATTAATCTGAGAACTATCACTCAGGGAGGTCAGTCCCGGACAAAACTTCATGAAAGACAGCCACACCATGCACCATTCTCACTGCTGTGAACAGCAAGCTGGAAAGACTTCTCAAAGTTGGAGCCAGAAACTCAAGGAGCATCAGCAAGCGTCACCTTCATCTTCTGGAAGACACCCTAACAATTTTCAGCTTCGTTAAAGGTCACTTTGGCACTCAGACAGTTGATTAAAGGTGTCAGAGCAGCCTGGAATTATTGCACTAACCCGTGAAAGAACTAGTCAAGACCTCTGAATTAAGAAAGATGGAGAAGAACCCTTGATAGAAAAGGAGCAAACCAAGACCAGTTCACAATGATGTTCTCACCTTTCTATCTACACTATACTGCCTAAAAACTAAATCAGCATGCAAACGGACAAACTCAGAGCTGTGTCTAAAACAGTGGAAAGACATTCCAAGACTGATACAAGGTCTGCCAGTTTTAGAGTTACCTCTCTGATTAGCAAGTGATCAGAGAGGTAATCTGGAAGCTCGTTGACACTTTTTGATGTTAATTCTGAGGGAAGAAATTTGTTTGATTGGTCAACAAGTGATCAATAATTTGCACTACCCAATCAAATACTATCAAAGTCTGACTCCTCCATTAATGTATCCTGGCCCAAATTTACACATTGGATAAGTTACCAGTTAGTAGGCTATCTATCAAAGTGTATTTTCACCTAATTTGTACTTTGTACAACCTAGAAGGTAAATTTTAACATTCAAATGTATTTTTTTTTTTTTTTTTTACTTTTACTCTGCACCAGTAACTTGTGCATGAACAACGTTCTCAATCTGTGAGATCATTTAGAGACCAATCATTACTGAGTATAGCAAATTTCAGTCCCAGATACAAAAGCAAGCTGGTCAGACCTGGAACCAAGGAGGCCATGTGCAAATGGAAATTAATAGAGAACCGTAAAACTCACGGCTCAGCCATTCAGTGGCAGAGCAGCATTACGTCAACCAATCAGATGTAATCTGCCCTCAGAGCAGAGTCAAACAGCGCCAACCAGCTCAGATCATTTCCCGTTAAAATAAAAACTCAAAATAAACAATTAATAGGTGAGGTACAACTAAAATTAGTGGACCTAGGAACCTTGCATAAGGAGTTTGTCATTATTTTGGTAAATCTCCCAGGTGCAAGAGCCCAAATCTAATCAATTCTACCTATAGACTGTCAATCAACTGGGAAACTTACCACGATTCCCCCTTTCCTGCTCTGAGTAACTATCCAATTCATTTCATGTGAAGGAAAATAACATTATCTCTCCTAATTAGCTAAAGATTTTCTATTCAATTAGTAAACTTTAGTTGCAAGGTGACTAATAAATAAAAAGTGGTTTACAAGTATCTAATGTTAATGTGTAATAAATATTTTAATTATCTTTAAAAGGGAACACAATGTTTTCTAACTATAGTATTACACACCTACCCAGCAGCACACACACACACACACACACACACACACACACAAAGAGAGAAACAGAACAACAAACCAGCACACGGGACCTGTTCTTTAATCACACAAAGCCCATTGGCTGGTTGCCTTACTTCCATACAGCCTAATCAGTCCACTCCGCTTGAACTATAGTGCTGCTCTTGACAACCCACCACAGCCCAATATAAGTGACAGCAGGGACATTTTAGTATTTCAAAACCTTTCTTCAAAGGCTCTGTTTTGTTCCGAGCTGCAGGACAACCCACCAAGAGTGTTTACTGACAAAGTGCTCCTGAGGAAAGTCTGACGATAAAACAATATAACATGAGTCTGAGTATGTAATAACTTTTGGGAGGTTTGTTGCACTTACAGGGATACCAAAGTGGCTTTTCCGCAACCACACGAACAAGACCACAAAGTGTCCAATAACATGACCAAGATCCTGAGATGTCCAATTACATGACCAAGATCCTGAGATGTCCAATAATATGACCAAGATCCTGAGATGTCCAATAACATGACTAAGAACTAAGATGTCCAATAACATAACATGATTGAAATATTGACAAAACTGCCAGTGTGGGGTGTCTGTGTGTGATCTGTGAGGTGACGTGGTATCTACTTGTGTCTTTAGTGAGTGGTATTTCTCAAGATAAATGCTAAATAAACACTGCACGAAACTCTTGCATTTTTCAAATTGACAGAACACGTTTAAAGGGCTTCCATATTGCAATTCTAATTATTCTAAAAGTATAAAAGTCTGTCTTCATCTATCTAAATTATACTGGTATGTGGCATCTGTGTGGTGTTGATGTGGTAATTGTGTGTAGTGTTGGTGTTACGTATGTGAGTGGTGCTTTTGGTGTGTCTTTGGTGTTGATGGATGATATTTGTGGGGTGTTGCTGTGTTATTTTTATAATGTTTGTTGGAGGTTAGTGTGTTTCATGCACTCACAAAATTACATTTGGATGGAAATACCACTCCGTCATGAACAGAGAAAAGTGGGGGAAAGAACATATTCAGATCCAAGTTAAACTTGGACTCCAGATTCAGAGGAAGGTTGTACTAGTGAGACCAGTGAGGGATCCTGGGTTAGCCCGGGACCCCTGTTTAAAAAAAAAAAACGATATCTGAAATCTGAAATCTCCCCACACTTCCATTCCGACCTGCAGGTTTTGGTCCTGCACAGCGCTGATCGACGTGCCCCAGGGAACCACTGCCATTCTGTGGATGATCCTTGGGGACTTCCTCTGACACCAGCAAGGGGGAGTTACTGTCAAACATCAGAGGTGGGGAGGGAGCTGAATCGAACATCACAGGGCTTAAAGGAAGGTGCGAACAGTGACAGCCCATAAGTAAGGCTAGCCTTTGAAGGAGACTCCCAGTGTGAGTCTGGGATATTGGCATAAGTCCCGCTGTTCATGTGGCCCAGCGGTTAGCATCACTGCTAGGCTCTTTGGTCTATCCTCTGAAGGATTGCTCACTCCACCACTTGCTGGAAGCATGTGCTTAGTACTGAGCCTTTGGGTACATTGTGGTTTGTGGTGATAGGGTTATTTACAGGTGCAGACAGGTTCTGTGTATTGGTAAATTATAAAAAAAATAACATTTGCAGATATTGATAATGAATAAAATGTTAATAATATTAATTGTTTCTATTTGTCTTTTCCTCCACAAAAATAAAATGCTTGTTTTATTTCAGAATTTTGCACTGAACTTCTGAATGTTACAGTTCAGAACCGACAATCGTGAACACAAACACAATCAGAACCGACAATCACGATTTGTGAGCTCTATAATTTTTCAAACACAAGCAGTATTTACCGCAAGTCGGATAATAATGTTGTTGTAATGTCATCATTTAATTTCCCTGGCAACAGACAATACCCTAGGATGTTTAGTTTTTGAGTTGATCCCTGGGTTGCATTTTTGTGACATTCGAAACATCTTAGCCGATCAACGTATCAGTTATTTGGCGCATACATCTCTAACATCAACACAATCATCTCTAACATCTACACAATCATCTCTAACGTCTACACAATCATCTCTAACGTCTACACAATCATCTCTAACATCTACACAATTTTAGACTACAGTCTAGGACCCAACAACCTTCCAGTTCCTGGCTCAAGAATGATGAAGGAGAAGGCCAGAACAGCTAACTCGAGTGCAGATATAACTGTTCCACTGGGGATGCCTGCTTTGACTGCTGATCTCTGAACCACATTTCCAGGACCACAGACACCAACAATGGTGTCAACAATAGGATTCAATCCTCCAAAACTCGTTATGGAGCCAGAAAAAGAAGAGTAAGTAAAATGCATAAGTAAGTAAGTACATTTTATCCCCCTGTACTCCTGGACTTATTGTATCAACCATTAAAGTCCGACCTCCAGACTTCTAGGTGAGGAAACTGATACATCACAAACAAAAGTGGTCTTTGACCGAACCAAAGAATTTGGGAACAGTCATAGAGATTGGGCACAGATACCCCTTTCACACAGAGAGGAAAGTGCGTTACTGAAGCACTTCAGTCACAGCTTTTACTTCTGTCTGAAAGGCAAGCTGCAGCTGAAGTGGCATTTTGGGAGGCTGTTGTGAAGAGATTGGGACAGCTGTGAATCAAGTTGTAACTCGTGCTACCTGCAACTGCAATGCAAGCGCGCAATCTTTGGCCCAAATTGTGCACTCTGACGAGCGACCATTAGCAACTGCGATCGCTGGTATAAATTGCAGTTTTTTCTTCCGATTCCCGCTACATTTGCACAACCATCTTTTTTCCCCGTTCCTTCCCTGTGAGCCGATGAATGCCTGTGCTGCAAACCTGAGAAAGAAAAAATTACTGAATTTCTAGTGTCAAAGAACTGACTGGGGGGGGGGAAACTTAACTGAAAAAAATGCATCTCCATGTCTTCAGTGAGTGCCATGTTAATTGGAGAGGGCAACTTTGTATAAAATACCAGCTGCTTAGGACTGAGGTTAGCAGCGTTAACTACAGTTGTCAGGGAAACAACCGAATGTTCTACAGTATACAGCACTATTTTATGAATAGGGTGCATACACTTCAGAAGAAGCACATTTCCTGAAAGGTTTCCTGGAGTTATCAATACAGTTGTCAAAGCACGACTAAAGCCGGATTTTCTGTTTGAAAAGGATGTCACAGACTCATAGAATCACAGAGATGGAGAAAAGAGTCACAGAGACAGGGCTACAATCTCCACGCCGGGCGGCAGGACTGAATCCAGGCCCATGGGGGAAAAAACCCTACCATGGAGTAATGACTCCAACTTCAGAGAGAATCTCTTACAGTCTGAAATCAAGGAGGGAGAAAATTGGCAACAATATCTGGGTGGCCGGACCTGGGAGACAATCCATTTATCATCCACAGATAAAAGGTTTGCCCGTCTGCAATGGTTTAACACTGAGCCAGACAGGGAATCATCGCCAGTCCATTTGCAAAGTGAGAGCATGACAGAGGGAAGTCCCATGACCTCATCTGAAACCGATCACTTCTACATTCATAAAGCTTTATCTGAGGTCTGCCCTGACATATTAGAAGTTCACAGCACCCAACCATACCGAAGACAGGTTCTCTCGCAGGGAGAGGAAAAAAATTTAATGTGATATAATTTAAGCTATTCATCAATGGGGTTGTGTCTCGTAAAAAAAAAAAGGTTAAATATTCATAGGGAGAGCCAGATTATACAGGCAGTCAAATCTATCTCTGCTGGTTCAATGGCATGTTATTGTTGTTCCTCAGACGATTAAAAAAAAAACCTCTGCCAGTCACAGATCCCCTACATATTCACCTCAGGCCTCTCGCCATAGCAGCAACAGCAGGAACAGCACTCACAAAATCAAAAATGGTCTTGGTATTGCTTATAGTTCTGTCCATGTTGGAGTGTGGTATTTAGTTTATACACCCAGTTTGGCGTTTCGAGGGGTAGTTCATGGTCAATGTGCTTTTCCCATTACTCACGTCCTGGCTGCGTGACTTTGCTCCCAAACAGTTCAAGGGTTTATACAGTCACAAAATATTATAGATTTATTTTTTTGAAAATTCTGCCAGTTCATTTATGAAGTACATTATATCAAAAGGATATCAGATATTTTACTTCATTTATTTTTTTCGGACAGAAATGAATCGTTTTCCGTGTATATAACATAGTGCCCTCAGCTTTTTTAATTCAGGCCTGATGGTAATGTTGATTCCCAGCACTGAGGGGGGAAATGCAGTTAGAATTTTAATACTCACCAGGAGCTCAAAGGATCAACTGTCCTGTCAAGGTTTGGAGATGGGGGCCGAAAGCACACCCTTCCAATCAACTCCCCCGGGCAAAAACAAGTGAAGGCCTCAGATGAAATGCCCCTTCAGCCCGTCTCAGTTTGGAACTCTGTCGTTTATCGATCCCAGGACCTCATCAAACAGCCCTTCAGGGCAGAGACACACACAGACACGCTCTCGACAACAACATGAGGAATGGACACGCACAACCGAGCAGGAATGGAAACACAGCCACGCCCTCGACAACAACATGAGGAATGGACAGCCACGGTCATGCTCTCTATAACAACGTGAGGAATGGATACACAGCCGTCCACTTTTCCTTGCCCTTATAACCAAGGGGGCTCAGTAGCGCTCCCTGGAAGAGAAAACATGGACAAACGTTCAAGGCTTCAAATTAGAGAACCAACTGACAGATCAGGTAGATTTTATAAAGGATTATTAAGTCGGATGTTTTACATAAATGATGTTAGAGCCACATTTCAATCTAGAGCGGAAATAATGGGGGGAAAAGTTTCATGGTTTATTGTGGAGTTTCAGTGTGATGATGAATAATAAAATACATTATCCGTACATATATATGCGTCATGCTATGGGAAAATGCTGGCAACATGGTGCCGACTGTGGTCCAATTAACATAAAAATGTATTTAAAATAATACACATAAAATCACAAACCCATTCCATAAAAAGTTACCAAAAGGCATATGAATTGAAAAAAGTTTGGAAATTTAGGGTACATTCAATGCCTTCATTCATTTTCGCAATTTCTGTGCGTCTCATCTTAATTGTCACTTTTCATCCAAACTGAAAAGTTACTTTTCAAACAAATTTGGCGTTCTCGAATACTAGATGAATATGTGCGTTTTTAGAGTGAGATCCTGTTGGTAATTAATCACCTCAACTAAGGGGGTAAGAAGAGTCAGTGGTTTCAATCAATGTGATGACAATCAGGAGTGAGTTTTTGGTGGCCCTGCTTTCTATAAAACTTTGGTCATCACCACACAGATTTGTGGAAGTTTGTCACCCCCCCCAGTCTAAAAAGATTCCCGAGGACCACAGACAAAGAGTTGTTGATGCTCATCGGTAAAAATGGAAATAATTCAACACAATAGTCACTCTTTCCAGGAGTGGTTGTCCAGTGAAAACCACTTCAACAGCAAGGCGTACAATAATCCAGAAAGTCATAAAGAACTCAGGGTAAGGTCTGAAAATCTTCAGGCATTCTCTTGCATTGGCTGATGTTAGTGTTCATAAATCCACCATCAGGAAAACACTACAAGAATGGTGTGCTTGGGAGGGTGACAAGGAGGAAACCACTGCTTTTCAAAAAGAACAACCTCTAAAGTTTACCAAAGACCACCTGGATGAAGACTATTCGACGGATCTTCAGTGGACAGGTGAATAGTATGTTGAACTTTTTGGCCTTAAATGAAAAATATATTCTTGGTGTTAAATCGAAAGTGTTCAAGGTGCCTGTTGGACTCGTCTCCACTCCTGTTTGTGATTTTTATGGACAGGATATCAAGCTGCAGCCAAGGCAGGGACAGTATCCAGTTTGTGGGCTTGGAGGTGGCATCTCTGCTGTTTGCAGAAGATGTTGTTGTTGTTTTTTTGCCTATTCCAACTGTAATCCCTGACATTCACCCTTTACTTGACATTCAAATTCTGCTGCAGAGTGGTTAAAAGGAGAATCATCACCCCTAATACTGGTGCTATGGTCCTCACATGGAAATTAGTTGATTGCTCACTCTAGCTTAGGGGCTGTAAGTGAAGGAGTTTAAGTACCTCTAGGTTTTGTTCATGAATGGAAAGGGGGAGCGTGAGATTGGCAAGAGGTTAAATGATGGGTAATGACCAAAAAGACGAGATCTTGAGTACAAGCAGCGGAAATTAGGTTTTAATTTCTTACGCCGATAATAAATTGAAAGTGGCTAGCCAGCTAACTTCACTGACAACATTAGCCTAGAGATTTTCACACCCACACAGTCAACTGGAGAGATATAAAATTGTTCTCTTCTCACTAGCTTAGTGGTTTAGTGGTCTAGTATTAATTACTGTGGATCCAATATAAACAAAAGAAATTGCAATGGCACTAAAAAAATGCTACATTTACATTTGTTCTTGTGAACAGATTACCTATTTTCCCTCTGCTCTCTAAAAAATGTTCACGTCACTTTCTGTGACATCGACCTACAAAACAGCAACGGGGTCTTGCAGTGTGCAACCTCATATATATATATATATATATATATATATATATATATATATATATATAAACACACACACCTACTAGAAGAAAGTCTTTGAATGTGGCACAGCGGGAATTATCTGAACAGGGACTGAGGAATATGAAGCCAGGTCGAGAGGTTTATAAGTGGGATTAAGGGAGTTAGAGGCAGTTGTGTGTCCAGCTGTGCTCTAGACAACAGGAAGGGACATACACAGACATGCTAAGACAGCGACCCACATCACACAAAATTAGCCAAATCCACCACCGGAAGCTGGTTGAGACCAGACACTGGGCCATGTCAGGTGATGTTGGAGATAAAGGGAGAATAAATTGCAAAAAAACTGGCAGTATGAGTATGATAGCAGAGACATGCATGTTAAAAAAAGATTTGTTGCAAACATGCTCTAATTAGCATGCCAAAGAAGGCAGGTGGTTGTGTAAGCAATAGCAGCTCAAAATATCCATCTACCTCTGTCAATGTAATGCGTTTTTATTATTATATCTGATTATGAATAATATTTTAGACTACACCGTGTCATGTGTAATGAAATGACTGAAGGGACTGTGGACTGACACAGACAAATCTACCCTGTGCTGTAATTAAAGCCACGTCAGTCACTTAGCATACAAATGCTTTTAGCGTCAAACCGCCTAGCGGATGATTGAGGGCTGGATTGTTACCGTTTAGTGCTGTCCCTGCCCTGCGTCAGCTGTGTGGTCCTCTGTAGACGATTGTCTAGGGATGCTCCTCAGGGATTTCAGAGTTCAAATCGTATCAATGTTGCAGAAACCACATAGTTTAGGATCTGCAGTGACCGTGTAGTCTAACTGACAGGGGTGTAAGAGATGACACGATGCTCGATTCAGGACAGCGGATAGGTATAAGATTTGTGTTTTCTCTGTGACTATTACTGCAAGCCAAGTACACTGTACTATTGCACTGATACTGAAACAGAGATATAAGGGGAGGTGGTTCATTAAAAAAACATTTTGACACAAAAATATTAACAAGTATCAAGCATTTTTTCCTTTTTGAGAATATTAAGATACACTTTTACAATTTTTCCAGTTTGGTTTTCTTTGCTACCTTTTATTAAAGACAGGCAGGAATATGTGCTCCAAATGCAGGCTTGGTAGCTAGTTTTCACCACTTTACAATGTATATTTTTCAGACATACAGTGTCTTACAAAGGTGTTCAGACTCTTTCCAGGGTGGAACATTTAAAAAGTTTGCAGACAAATTTTTTTTTAACTCAATATTTAAAAAATATACAAAAACATTATCTGGATAGTATTCATACTCACCTCAGATTTTGGCGGAATATTTATTGCCAATATTTAGTTAAAGTGCATTTTGGCCTTGCAAGCCTTTGGAAATATACCAACTTGGCAGACCAGCCAAGAGAAATGTTCACTCAGCTTTTCTCTACCTCTCACAGGTTGGTAGGGGATTGCTAATGGACTGTATTTTTCAAGTCTTGCCATAGATTCAAGATAGTGACTCATGTCCGGACTTTGGCCACTCAGGAACCTTCACTTTATTATTATTATTATTAGCTCCAATGTATCTTTGGCCCTGGGTCATTGTCCTTCTGAAAGGTCACTGTAGGTACCATAGGCCTTTTTCTCGGGATGGAATCAAAAAGATCATCCGTTGCAGTAAATGTGTTAAGGTGGGAGGCGATTAGATTGAGAGACTGTACATGTTCACATTTCTGCCATAACCCTGTTTTATTCTATGCTTTGTCATGTTTACCGTATTACCATTTTTCAATATATCATATAGAGAGTATGATGTTTCCCTGTTATGAAGGAAATAAATGCATCTATTTATCTTTTAGGCCACAATAGAACGGAAACATCTTAAAGTTGACGATCTAACTGACAAGATAACCTGAATGGATATCCAGAGGACATTTAACAATAGCCTAGGCGTGGTGAAAGAGAGCCTAGACACCTGAAAGTTGTGGGCTGATTTCTGACTAGTCTGCAGTCACCATTAAACGCTGGCCTCTGTACAGCACCTGAGCGCCACTGTATGTGCACAAACCACCATCCCCACACATCCGACTGTTACAGCTGCAGTTCTGCCCTCGCCTGACCCATCCACCTGGTACCTGACTGTTCCCATCTCGAGCGACACACGTGAAGGGGGGCGAGAGGAGGGGATCCAAAATGGCAGCCCCTAACAGCATCTCACACTGAGGAAGAATTTTTTTGTGTGATGTAACAACAAGTAGGACAACAATTAAAAGTTGCTGATTACGCTTGTATTCCCATTCGAGAGAATAAGGCTCGTCTTTAAATAACTACTCGGTTATACAATTCTATAATGGCCGAACCGGTCCGATAGCAGGCACACAGAGTCACTGCCGTAAGCAGCATGTGACGACCTCCTGGGAGAGGGGCATGGGCAGACAGTCGCTCAAGGATTGGGGGGGTTTGGCTTAACATGCTAAACCAACACAACGTCCAGACAGGAGACATCATAAATCGGGCTGGAGCTTGAACCCGCCTCCCCAACCACTACAACATCCTGACAAGGGACAACATCAGCCTGGTGGCTAATGAACCCAGTCCCCATGGTCTTGTCTAGAGTCCAAGGGGTGATGTCACTGTCAGTCGCGTCACATATACAAACACACTGATTAGTTCACTAGTCCCTGCAGATCTAAGTTCAGTGTTCTTCTTGAGGCGATCACTGAATGCTTAGACCCTTAAAAGAGTCAGGCACTGCAGCAACTTCTTCAGAAAAGCTGTGTGTAAAGAACCACTCTCACCATCACAAGGGTTGTTATTGTTGCTGTTATAGTATATACAGATGAGAGGTTTATTGGGTCGACTATGATGCATCTCCTGTAGTTAGGCTGTGTTTTATCTCCAGGTTTTGGACAGAATTTCACTTTCTCAAATGCCAATTTTTTTTACTTTCCTCTGCCTGCTGCTTCCAAAAGGCAACAAAAGAATGAATTGATTGTGGCTTTACGGTCAGGAAAGTGTGTCAGATGGTGCTGACCTGAGCTGAGAGGGAGAGAGTTCTTTTCTTTCTCCACCCCGGGGTCGAGAAACTTTAATAGGAGAGGAGAGGACAGCTGCACTGGCCCTCACAGGTGTATCCGCCCGCAGCCCACTGAAACAGGACGGCCGAGCTCTGGCTAGTCATCTACGGGGCCACGGAACGCCAACGCAACACCTGTTGCACCCTGTGTGTCCTGAAAAAGGACGAGAGGATCCACGGGACATCCACGAGCGACAGGACACATGGCATCCTGGTCACATTGACCTCCGGGTGGGAACTTCAAAGAGAGCCCGCCAGTCTCCCAGTCAGGGCCATGGCAACCAGACCCCACTTACAGCAGGTGTTGCTTTTTAAAACCCCCATGGTTCTACCTTCAGAGCACGAAGATCAAATAAACAAGTCTGAATGTCATGCAGTATATAAATACACTCATGACACAAGTCATGTCCTTAATTACTTATTTTATTTAATGTGATACAATGTCATGTTCTGTAATAAGTGTTTTCCTTTTAGGATAAAATGCATAAAGATGAAACCCATCTGTATGTACAGTCGTGGTCAAAAATGTTGGCACCCATGCACTCAAACAAAAAAATAGTGCATCACCATTTCTTCCAGAAACTGTTCAATTTTTTTAAAAATCTTTTGGTATCCACATATGCCTTTGCATTGCAGTTGCATAAAAAAAAGATCTGAATAAATTTTAGCTCAGTCCACAAAGAAATCCTAAAATGGCCAAGACAATATTATACAAGCAGGTGATTCTCCTTTATGTTGGAACTGAACAGGTGCCTGCAATATAAAAATCACACGTTTAACCAGTATGAATAGAGAAAAGGACTAATTCTCCTGTTATGTGCCACTGTGTGTACCACAATGTGCATAGAGAAAAAGAAAACCAGAGAACAGTCTGAAGAGGTCAGACACAAGATTATAGCCAATTTCAAGGCTACAAGTCCATCTCCAGAGACCTCAAAGTTTCGGTTTTCGGTTTTACGTAATGTCATCCAGAGGTTTAAGGCCCAACTGTAGCCAACCTCCCTGGATGTGGCCGCAAGAGAAAACTTGATGGAAGATGGGAGCGAAGGATTGTTCAGCAGAGACATCACCTTGATCAACTGCCACACAGATTAAAGCTGAACTCTAGACACAAGGTACAACAGTATTAACGAGTGGCATGCATTGACAACTCAATTAAAGAGGGTTATATGGTAGGAGACCCAGGAGGACCCTCCAAAATGTCTGGCTCCACCCACAAGACAAACAGTGCATTCTGTGATTGGTTGTACCGTGTTTGTGTCCTCTTTGCTTTCCCACCATCTACGCGAGGAGGAGCAGCTGGAGATAGACTGCTGACGTTCTGCTCTCTCAGAGGACCCATTCAATCCATTCAGTGTGTCATAAACTCGACAAAATTCTAACAGCAGCTACACTGCGCTAATTTCTGTTTGGCAGATGCTCCTATCCAGAGTGACTAAAATTTAGCTAATTTTACCCATAACCACAGATGGACACTTAATGTTTAAAGGTACAACACATGTGATATTCAGGTGAAGTGCCTTGTTTAAGGGTACAATAAATGTGGTAATCTGTTTGTGTGTGTGTGTGTATGTGTGTGTGTGTGCGCGCGCGGGTGAGCCTGGCAATCCCATATTCCATAGTGCTATTGAACTGAAATAATTTGTGTTAACGGACCAATTAACCAGACTAATGAGCAGTGAAAGACCTGTGTTAAAATCACACACTGTATGATAAATGGAAACATTTTCAGCTCCTTTTGACTATAAAAAAGGAGGCGGCGGGGGGGCATTAATGCACCGGTTAAAGTAACCCCCGCCCCCCCCCCCCCCAATGGACCAATTCATCAACCTAGAGCTTGTCAGTTCCACGAGCTCCATGACAAAGAGGTGGTCATAAAGGCAACATAAAACCACCAGAGTGTGGCAATTAAACTAACCGAGTGGAGCAGCACCACAGCAGGGCTGGGCGGCACCAGGAAACACCTCGGGACATGGAGCACCTTCTCCACGCGCTCTGAAGGTGAGGCTATGCAAATCCGGAGCCACATTTCTGGGGGAGTTATCAAAGAGAAGGGAGCTAAGTACGACTCGTAGGGACACTTGAGTGAGAAATGACAATGAGAACAGCCTCCAGTGCTGTTCAAGCTCTCTCTGTGGTGTGCCGTGGCTGTCCCGGCTGAATATAGACCCAACAAAAACTCATTTATCATACTGTGAGTGACACCAGAAAGGGGAGTAGGCCTGGATTTGATAGGAGTCTTATAACCATACCAGCGTTGATTTGCGGTTCCAAAGGAACCTGATTTTAACAACCAAGTAAGAAAAATGGACTTCATGGTTACATTATATGTATTCGCTTTCTATTTACATTGCACTTAATTTCCCCCCTGCTAGATTCACCCTACACACATCTCTTACACTTATCACCACCACGGTACTCCCTGTGTGGGCTCTATGTTAGCTCTAGTTCTCTCGTCGCGTCCCATCGAGTCTCTATATACTGACATAGATGTTGCGAGTTTCTTTTCCTTTTTGCCATGGATATGGTAGCGTTTTTTTGGAGTGCTACTACTCTGCTGGGTTCAAGCAAGGAGTCAGACAACGATCAACAGAAAGACGTGCTCTTTATTTCGCACACGCGCTTACGACTGCCTTTAAAAACGCAGAACTGGCAATGCAAAGAACTGATTACACATAGAAACACACAGAGAGCCCTCACTCGCACAAGCAAACAAGCCCACGGTGAGGGAACTAAACCATAACCACAAAGACATGACTACACAGTTAACCAAACCAGTTAACTAGCCACATCATTATAACAATAATACGACACATCAAACACATTATTAACATTATTTACACTCCGGGACCCGGGCTTCCCAGCAGCCCCCTCGGGGATGGCTAAAGCCCATTGGCGGGGGATGTGCTGCTTGCCATCCCCGTTACAATATGTTGGATTGATCGTCAGCTTCAGAAGTAAAAACTTCTATCATATTTCCTACTAAATCTCCAATTTCCAATTCGAACAAGGCCTTCTAGGCAACGATAGCATAGTCCACCGCCAGCATTAAGATGGCTTTTAGAAACGTTATAGTCGAATGTAATGCTTTTTGTCACATCGATGATGTCACGTGTTACCTTGGTAGTCCCAAATAAATCTTGGCAGTATAAATTCAAATACAGAGAAAAATATAGTTGAAAGATGGTAGGAAACTGAATGAAAACAATTGACATGGGTTATTTTTGGGTTAGGGCTGGGCGATAAAACGATAATAATAATTATCGTAATATTATTTTCCTCGATATAAATACAACAAATGTTTGATTAAAATTGATTTAAATCACAAACGAATCACGAACAACCAAATGCCACTCGTGTCACAGGAATAGTTATGCATTGCACAAGTTAAGTTGCACGGTGAGACGCCAGTACGTCGTATTGTTTAAAGACACAGTGGCTGGCAGGCTTGTAGATGGAGCAGAATAAGTGAAATAAGCGAAATAAGCGAAATGAGCGACACCAATGAAAGTGCAGTGCCCATGACCAGCTCGAAGGACGAGGTCATTGTCGACAAGAAACTGAGAAAAAAGATCACTCACTTTATTCAGTCATTACACAACAAGACTCACTTTACTTAAAATTCAATTTAAAGCTATTGCATGATACTTTGTTGACTAAATTTTACTGCCAAGTCAGACATTAGAAAAATTCAACGTATTTATTTTAATCTAATTAAAAGACACACTTTTTATGTAGAGCTCACTAAAAACAAATTAACATTCCCAGTTCAATGGAAACTCATAAATACATTCATGTTTTGAAATTTCTGATATCTTACTGAGCATTCAATGAAGCTGGTACGCTGGATCATTTAGCTAGTATCAGTCTTACTTTAAATGCCCTTCCCTCGTGACAAGTAATTAAGTGACGGTTTTAAACCAGCACTCCCACTAGGTCTTCGAAAAAGACTTGCTACGTGGGTTTGTTAAGCAAAGTCTAAGAGCAGCGAAAGTACACAGAAACACAAAGCAACCCAGTTTAAATTAGACCTCAAACATCAAGAAGCGGAAACAACAGTGGAGTTGGCAACACGTTAGGCTAAATCTCTTGAGATATTTATTTTGTTGAGGACTGAAAAATGATTTTACTTAATTTTACTAATGCGTTTGTTTATGTTGAAAAAAGATTTTATCATTATAATTGTTTTGAATGTTCTACCTGAGATTTGTGAAATGATCCACTGTTTGGCAAGTGTTTGTCATGTTCTGACCGTAAAGTTTAAAACCACAATTAACCGCCTTGTTTCTTCAACTTTCATTCAGGAGCAAAAATCGGCCTTTAAACTTGAAAGAAATAATGATTTGACACTTATCGTGATAATTATCAATGTCGACTGGGCCATATTGGGTTATATTTTTTTTTCATCAGTTTAATATAACTGATCTAAATAATTAAACCAGGTTTTTAATTATAACTGTTGAGGACTACAAGGTTTTGTTTAACAGTGGGAATGGCTTCACAGTCTCACAATCACTTTAGTTAAACTGGAGATTCATCAGTACTTAAAACAACAGCTCACGTCTCATGCCATCAATGGAAATTCATTCTGGTTGGGGTTTGTGGTCTGTGAGGATATGAACTGCTGAACACAGTCCTAGCTGTCATACTGTGAGTTTCAGCTTTTGAAAAAAAAAAAGCAGTTAATCTTGGTGAGTCTCCAAACCATCCGTCAGCCTGACAGATTTTAAATGCCTTGGAGTAATTGGAGTGTCTTTGTTTGGTGCACTGCATTGCAGTTAAAAGAGAATTTTGATAATTAGCTAAATAAGTTGAGCGTACACAAAACGGCGGTCATTTATTAAATCTCCAGCTGTCCTCCTATCATTGTAGATAGGGTGAAAAATTACAGTTATCCTGCTGTGAATCTCTCCTTTGTCTGCTGCAGTCTGTTATTTCCAGATGTGTTGTCTCTTCCCACACTACTCTCCCTTTTTTGTTTCTAGCCGCATTTTTCTCTAAAACCAATTGACAGAATGCAACCGATTTTGAATCGCCTTGTATATATCATCTCGCATATCCAGTCGAAACATCATTCAATACAAAATTAATCACGAAATATTAAACAAATGCACTGCTTATCATAAGCAAATGTTAATCATGTTCGAGGGTCACATAATCCCTTACAGCGGAGACTAAGAGATATCACACACTACATTTTCATGATTTTTTTTATTCCAGAAAGCAGGTCATCTACATACACTACATGGGCAAACACCTCATCAAATGAGTGTATTTGGCTATTTCAGCCACACCCATTGCTGACAGGTACATTAAATCGAGCAGACAGCCATGTAATCTTCATGGACAAACACTGGCAGTAGAATGGCCCATGGCCCCCGAAGAGCTCATTGACTTTCAGTGTAGCACTGTCATAAGAAGCTACCTTTTCCAAGTCAGTTTGTCAAATTTCTTCTCTGCAAGAGCTGCCCAGGTTAACTGCGGGTGCTGTTATTGTGAAGTGGAAACGTCTAGGAGCAACATCTCAGCAGCGAAGTGGTAGGCAAGACAATCTCATAAGGTCGGGGCCGCCGAGGGCAGAAGTATGCGGTTCGGTAGCAACACTCATCGCCGGGTTCCAAACTGCCTCTGGAATCAAAGTAAGCACAAGAACTGTTTTTCAGAAGGAGGAAATGGGTTTCCATAGCTGAACAGTCGCACACACGCCAAAGATCACCATGCACAATGCCGAACGATGGCTGGAGTGGTGTAAAGCTTGCCACCACTGGACGCTGGAGTAGTGGAAACACGTTCTCTGGAGTGATGAATTACGCTTTGCCATCTGGCAGACTAATCTGGGTTTGGCAGATGCCAGGAGAATGCTACCTGTTCAAATGCATAGTGCCAGGTGTAAAGTTGGGGCTGTTTTTCATGGTTTTGGTTGGTCCCATTAGTTCCAGAGAAATCTTAACACTACAGCATACAAAGGCATTCTATATTATTCTGTGCTTGCGTCATTGTGGCAACAGTTTGAGGAAGGCCCTTTCCTGTTTTAGAATGAGAATGCTGCCGTGTACCAAGCACCTGGTGAAACACCTGGTGGATTAGCTCCACTTTTAAAGATTTCTCATATGTCACCACTTGACTTAACCTGAATCGTTTCAGTAAAACACCTAGCTGTATATGTGGATTAATGTAGAAACTGTAAACTGTGTAAGTCGCTTTGGATAAAAGCGAAACTAAATTGTTATTCAAACATAACTGAGATTCTTTCTGTACGCGTTTTACATATTCTCGAGTGGAGTGCTGGCAAAGAAATGCCGCCATTACAGTTACTCCAGGTCCATTTATGTTCATTCTTTGGAATAATAGGGATCTTGGTTTATCCCTTATGAGAGGAAGCTACGGCTGCCTCAGTCTCCTTCAGCAGGCCTTGTTTACTATAAATTAAAACCACATTGTCTGTTTTAATTGGGTTCATGATCGGTTGGTTGGGGTGTCAGGAGCGCACAGTAAAAAACGGTGATGAATAGAAGGCAGATGTTTTTATCGCCAGTCAGTGCTATTATCAAGATTAAAAAATACTGAAGGTATCACCACAAGCGGACAGAAATACAGCCCCGAGATGAATGACTTGGGGAGGGAGATTGCTCACTGGGTGGGTTTTTTTTTTTTTCATGGTTCCTCCTGATTTATGGCATAAGCACCTCCAAGCTTGGAACTGCGGAGACGATTTCTTCCGCTCCGCTCCTCTGCAAAAAACGAAAACTGAATCCAATCCATGCATCTTCATGCTCGGCCTGGGGTCAGGTCGTCAGAACCAAACCGAACAGACCGGACTGGGACTGGGTCCGGGGCCGCCCAGCTAAAGGCCCAAAAGTAGTCCGTCTGCAGTACCAGAGCAGCCCTTGATGACCTGACCCCTGCCAAAGGACAAACTGACATCCACTTTCCCACACCCAGGGGCAGAGTGCCGTTTATTATCAACTTTGCTTGGTTTATGGCACCCTAGCACTACAGTCCATGATGGTACAGACCTGGTCTGAACAATCCACGAGGAGCCTATAAATAATTCCTAATACAGCCAGAAAGTCTCCTGAACCACAAATTTGATTTCCACCCACATTGGTCCATCTTATGTTACAATGCATCCTTCAACCAATTCAAACTTGACAAATTTCAAAGCAACAACTTTTCAAATTGAAACTGTTGGGATCATCAGTGTCCATCCACAGATTAACTACACTCGATCCAACCACTTTCCCAGTGAGGTCACGCCTCACAGAGGTCTCACCCTGACAGGAGGTCTGTCGAGAATTGGGCAACACCCGCAGTCACAGTATCCAATTAATACCTTTTCACAGGAATTCTGGGCTCTCTGTCTGGAGTGTCCAGGGAATAGCCTGATGACATTTCTCTACAACTCAGACACGTCATGTACAGTGACAGATACCGATTTTACTAATCAGTGCCCCTGTGGAGCTGTACAATACATCACACTTTTAGCTAAGTTATATATCAGAGGTGAGGGATCCTCATTCTCGAGGCCCACAGGGACCTGAGGATTTTGAGCTACCTTTCAATTAGCATCTCGCTTACACCTAAGAATGACAGGTGAGATCATTTATGCCCCAATTTACCCCAATTCAATAATTAAGAGGTGGAATGCTTATTTGTAGACAATGCGGCCCACGTGGACCAAGGTCCCTCACCCCGGGTATATATCCTCCGCATAGCACATACAAAGTTTTAAAAATCTATACTGACACACTTTCCTGAAACCACTCAAACACCGACAGAATCATGCCAAGACAGAACCATGCTAGAGGCACAAGGGAGAATATAGATCAAATCAAATTATAACTTTAAATAAATACATTTTAAAGAATTAGACATTCATAATTTATGTTACAGCTTATATTGTTCTTGCATTATATACACAGGTTATGCATACATAAAGCATATACCTGAAAAGAGCTAAAATGGCCTAATGCTACTTTATTATAAAGATACTTGTGTGACCTGTGTAAGGTAGTTGGAATATAAATATGGAAATAACATAGTCATAAAAGCTTCTTTTTTTTTTTGCATCTGGCTAAGATGGGGTCTCAATCGGCGCAATCCAGGTGCTAATCTTAGACTAACCGAGACCAAAATAGCTGAAAAAGAAATTAGCAGATTTTCAAATACCCTGCTAGGCGCTTTCGTGCAGTGCTTCAGATGACCATTCTCAGTGGTAGTGCTAAATAACACACCTGCACCTGACAAAACACAGAAAGCACCTGCGCCCAGAAGCACTAACACTTGCGTCATCACAAAAGTAGAGCCCCATATCTTGTGGGTCCTTCCAGTGTGCACCGTTGCCTGAGGCTATCTCCCTCTCTGTAAAAGCAGTATATTCACCTTGATTCTGGAAACATCAGATTTCAAAAAGAGGTCACAATATTCAGCAGCTAACTGTTGGACAAGCACATTATCTGTTCTGAATTCTCACAAAGGCATATAGGTTGCCATGATTTACAAAATACTGCATAGATCCTGGCAGAACATACCTTTTTTGAAATAAAAAAAAAATCTTCTGGTGTTTAAAAACCATTAAAAAACGCTGTGGTAAATAGTCGGAAATTTAAACGCAATATTAGTTGTTAAAAAATCATTTTAAAAAATGAATAAATAAATAACTTTCATATTCATACTTACTTTTCATACAGTACTTAAAAAAGCAAAGAATAGACAGGTCTTAAAAAAGAACAAGTTTCTTAAAAAAGAAAGACAGGTCTCCTAGTATATATTGTTTGTAGCCAAGGGGACAGGAGGAAAAAGTTGGACTGCCTGGATATCTAATTAACTGGTAAGAACTCCTGATGCTGTAGTGTAATGTTGCAGTGGACACAAACAAACACACACAACATGCACCTAGTGTAAACAGATACACACGTACACACACACTATACCGTGTGGAATATACAAACACACCAAATAGACTCCCATTTCAACAGCGATGCATTCAATGCAAGTCTTCCCAAGGTTTAGACTGAAGTCCGAGTGAGCGTACAAAAAAAATAAAATAATAAAAGTACAACTCGGAGTTTGACAAGAAATCGATGTGACATTTTTATCCCACTTTGAAGATTCCTCTCAGCGTGAACTCCCTCCACTTGCGTCTCCCTTTTCTCATCCTGCTGGTGCTCATCCCATTACCATAGAAAGCAAGTGATCTCCTATGCAGAGGAGAATGCTTGCCACCACAGAGATAGCAGCGATTTACAGGGCTAAAAGCTCGCCTTTGAAAGAGCAGATAATTACTTTGATCATGGCATGGGACAAATTGAAGTCCAGGAATGGGGGTTGGAAGCGACCCCACCATCCCACCCCAACGCCACATCTCACACTATTCTCCCTTCAACCCTTTGAAAGGGATGGTGGATGATGCCTCTGTGCATAAGGCCGTGGTGGGCAAACTCCCAGCATGCACCGGGGCATGGTGTCTATCTGTTTCTTCCAGATGACAGACGGTAGCAGAGCTGTCAGTGCTTAGACTGACCCCCCGCTGCTGTCAGGCAGAGTGAGGAGGAGCGATAACGCCTCACACCGCCCCCACTTCCCAACTCACCCTGGGGGGTCTGGGTCAAGGTGGGGACAATGGGTTCCACACAGGACAGCCTATGTCGATGGTTGGGTGGGTGG
>JAOYSI010070419.1:0-19793 GCA_025775065.1 Hiodon alosoides
TGACTTGGCCACTCCAAAAGGCGGATTTTGTTTTTCTGAAGCCATTCTGTTGTGGACTTGCTCCGGTGTTTTGGGTCGTTGTCCTGTTTCATCACCCAACTTCTACACAGTTTCAGCTGACGTAGACATTCTCACATTATCCTGAAGAATTGTCTGATATACTTGGGAATTCATCTTCCCCTCAATGATTGCAAGCTGACCAGGCCCTGATGCAGCAAAGCAGGCCCAAATCATGATGTTTCTTCCACCATATACTTTATGGTTGAGATGATGTTTTCATGATGATATGCCGTGCCCTTTCTACGCCAGATGTAGGGCTGTGTGGTTCGTCCAAATAGTTCAATCTTAGTTTCATCAGTCCACAAAACATTTTGCCAATACCGCTGTGCAGGGTCAACATGCTGTTTTGCAAACGTCAGGCGTGCAGCAATGTTCTTTTTAATAAGCAGTGGCTTCCCTTCCCGCTTGTTCAATGTTTTACATATTGTAGACTCATGAGCAGAGATGTTAGCCAGTTCCAATGATGCCTTCAAATCTTTGGCTGTCATTCGGGGTGGTTTCTTTACCTCATTGATGAATCTTCGTTGTGCTCTTTTTGTCATTTTGACTGGGCGCCCACTTCTTGGTAGAGTAGCAACAGTCCCAAAGTCTCCATTTGTAGAGCGTTTCCCTAACTGTAGAGTGGTGAATTTCTAAAATCTTTGAAATCACTTTGTTACCTTTGCAAGCTTTATGTAACTCAACAATTCTTGATCGTAGCTCCTCTGAAAGCTCTTTTTGGCAAGGCATGGCTCACATAAGCGTGTGCTTCTGGTGCAGAGCAGACTCCAAAAGTTTGAGGGGTTTTTATCAGTCAAAGTAGCTGTAGTCCACACCTCCAAACTAATTTTCTTAACATGACTCCAGGTGTGCTAAAACCTGACACCAGTTAGCTTTTTTGAGGTCATTAATTCAAGGGTTCAATAAAGACATGAGGGATCAGAATTTATTTTGCGTTATAATTTTAGACACATTATATTTGTCAATACCCTTGACTTAAATGAAGATCAGATCACATTTTATGACAAATTTATGCAGAAAACCATGAAATTCCAAAAGGTTCACATACTTTTTCTTGCCACTGTACATCATGAATTTGAATAGTGAGTGGTGGTGGTGGTGGAACTTCTCCTTATGACCTGCTGGTGGAAGTTTTCAATTTCAGCGGCTTTGGTAGTTCTTGTGCCTAACCTGTGTGGGCAAATAGACTACTAATAAAAATGTTGATAGTGTGCATGTTTGTTTAGTTTAGCCTGTGAGTGTGTTTATGGTACGCTTGTAGGTTAGGTGCAGGGGGGTCATTTACATGTAGAGCTCATCAGAGGGTTGTTTGTTTTTGTAAAGTGATGCCACAGACATTGTCATTAAGAGCCACGTGGCCATTTGTCTACTTTTTCTGGATGTTTCTGGATTTAACCTTGCCTCTCATGCATTGTTCTGGTAATCCATCAAATTTTCTTTTGGCTGACATAATGACACGAATTTTCATCCATATCATGCACAAAAACTGCTGACACAAAAAAACCAGCTGTGTTGGGGGTGGGGAATATATTTCTGCAGAGAAGCTGTGCCATCTTCCTCAACCTCCATAGATCTGATTTTATTTGGATTAAAGATCAGAGTACATTAGGCTTTGTACTCTGATTTGAAAATGCATTGTTTGCTGTATGTGAGTTCAGAACTCAAATCTACTCCATATTTACATTATTTTCATTTTAGAAAATAGATATTGTGCATTTCCATATGCAAAAGAGCCATGTCTCTGTGAAGTACAATGCCCATTAATGCTTTGTCATCTTATTCATTAATGGTCTCTGTCTACTGTTCATTACTTTATGTCAACCCTGAACAATAACTGCCCTCATGCCCAATTTTTTCATTGATTTATTGATTGATTTGAGCAGTCTATGGCATTAGAATACCTGTCTATATGTATTATTATTTTTTAGCATATCGGAGCCTTTCAAATAGTCTGGAGCCGATATTTGACATTTTAACCTAGAGATCTTCAAAAGGTTATGAGGCTGATTTGTGTTCGGCTAAACAATTCCTGTTCTAATTTTATTTAGCTATATGATAATTGTCTTGTTGAAAGTTTAAATGAACTGCCACTTCAAAAAGTCAAATTAAAAAACTGAAAAATAGATATAGTATACTGTTAAAATAATGTTAAAAGCTTCTTCAATCTTAATAAATTATAAAGTCCATCTCTGTGAAAAAAGCACTAGCTTTCTTTCACAAAAAAGCTAAGTAGCAATGCATACAATATTGTTACCTTTTTATCTTTGCCTGACATATTTAAGCAAAATGTACCTTTTATAATTGCTTAACATTACCACAGCTGAAATGAATGAAAGATGTTATGTAAGAAACAATGGAAAATACCTGGAAAATAGGTAGGGGTCGAAGCCGGCAAACGTGTCCGGAGTGTCCGAGGAAGTCCGCAAGTCATGGTCAAAGAGGCAGGTAAATAGGTCGATCGATTAGCCAACAACACAGAGAGGGCAATCAAAGAAGTGATGGTCAAAGGAACAGGCAAACAGGTCAATGGTAGGGTAGCAACCGTCAAAACATGGTATCAAGGGGGGCGGGGGCAGGGTAGCGCTCAGGAACTTCAGCAAGTTATTTTTAAGATTGACGGGAAGTTACTGAGGGGTTTATAAGCAGAGGAGTGGGAAGCAGGATACCAGTGATTAAGATTCTGAACTAATGAGAAGAGGACAGGATGAACAACTGCACATGGTGTTTGTGGAATGTTAATTGAACAATAGCTCATTACGCTGAGGAAGGCTGAAACAATCAGTATTCAGGAGATGGTAGCAGACTGGGGAAGGGCCAGGCGTGAAAGAAACAATTGCAACACTTTTTGAATGCATTTTTGTGTTTATAAATCTAAAATGATCATTGTTGATGTAAAAAAAACAAAAAACCTTTATTATACAGTAGCCTAAAAACCATAAAATTTTATACATTGAATAATTTTTTCATTTGAACACACAAGGGATTTATTACCTAAAATGCTATGTTTATTTAAAAAAAACCACACACACACTACTTAGACAGAAAACTGCATTAAACAGTCAAACAATTTAATTTAATTTAATTTAAATTTATCTCACATCATGCAAAGCTATCGGCAACATACAATTAAACAACTACTGGCTATAAATCCCAATCTTTAAAATACTTTTACTCTTCTAATTTTACAAATTGTGCTTTTAACTGTTAATGTTTCCGAAAAGTCTGTTCAAATCAAAACATTATAATAATAGTTACCTGTTTATTTCCCTCCTTACCAGTAAATTGTACAAACTGTGTGAAACTCATTTCTACAGCCACTGAAATGAAAATTCTGGTTGCTTTAAAAATGTGAAAAGTTTTCAAACTTTGGCTTGTGACCCTTTTGGAAGATAATCATCTCACTTGTCCACTAGTTGAGAGAAATGTTCTATCTGAATATTACCTCTCAGTGTGACTCAATTGTCATGTGTGCATCCATGCTTTAAGGTGGAAAACTGAATGCAAATCTTAGCCTGACAGCCGACATTGCAGCTTTGGTTTGGTTCCAGACAGACTGGAAAAAAGATATGCACACCAAGAACAACTGAATATCTTTTTTTTAATAACTGTCTGCAAATTAATGTCTGCCATAGATTAGCCAAACTGTCAACAACCATTAAACCTTGATAAAATAAATTGAAAAATGATAGATGCGAACCGAACAATATGTCTTAATATTGTGCTGTCACCAATGACTGAACAGGGTTTCATCGGGTTATGCAGAACAGCGAAAGATGCTGGGAGAAAAGTACCCTTAAAATAAGGCACTACAACAGGGATCTACACTAAACTACAGTAGCTAGTTCAAAACCGACTGCAGATTCGGGAAATGCGGACTTACTTTCGTAATATCCGCTGGGTTTCATGAAACATGCCCTACTACTGTGAAAGAATACGAGGTTGTTCAGTGCCCGGAAGTTGAAACAGAGATCTCCATATTTCTTCTCAAAGAAAAAGAAACTCACCAGGAAAAGTCGAGGGACAGATAAATCAGACAATGCCTGTTGGATGTAGTTCTCCATCGTCTGTGACTCAGGGAGAGAAAGAGGAAAAATGGGCCCATTTGGCAATGAAGTCCGAGGGAGCAAATGAATGGCACAGTCCCTGAGTCTGTGCGGGGGGAGACAAGTGGCTTTGAGCTTACTGAACACTTCTAGAGTACAGTGGATAAACTGCCCTGACACAGCTGTTCTCCAGCATCCCGACCTGCTCCCGAACACTGCACAAAAATTGCTCTGGGACTAAGTGAGCTGCTGAGTCCAGATCGCTGAGTGACAAGAAAGACAACCTTAGCGGAGTCGTGGGCTAAGGAAGTAGATTGCTGGGCGCAATATAAGGAGCACTGCTGCAGTAAGCCTTTGCTCTTGCCAGGGGAGCCATCATAATACTCTGGAACGGTGAGTCTTATGATTCACTTCGCACAATCAGGGAGTACCCAGAGAGGGAGTTTTCTTCCGTACAAGCTGAACCAGTTGCTCCAGGATGGTTGATATGTAGATCAATCGGCAATCCGTTGGGTCCATGGTTGTAGACCCCAAATCTGGTACTTTAATGGGGATATCCAAAACACAAATCCAGAGGCAGCCAAAGAATCAAACATTTATGAACAGGGCAATGCAGAAAATCGAGGAATGACTACACAAAATGGGTGTGCATAGGTCAAAAGTATTCTCAAACACACTCTTATAATGAATAGCATACAAGACTTTGCAACAAATGAGTGAAACAAAGGGGTATAAATTCAAAGGACCACTAAACAGTGTGAACTAGGAACAGGTTCGAACAGTCAAAGGTAAACAAAGGACTAATCAACTCAATTAACATGGTGCATGTGAAACAACTAGGGAAGACCAAATTAAAATTCATTAAAACTTATAGCGACCTCTGGAGACAGTTATGGCTTGTTCATCCTTGTTTATTTTTTTGTTTTTTACACTGGTCCAAATGATAAAAAGAAGCAAGATAAAAGCTGTGGCGTGGACAGTACTGCCAGACGGTTCACCTTCAGGGGGGAACAATCATGCTGTTCAGTCAGGCCCCGGAGATCGAATCTCCAAAGGTGGTCATGCCAATCCTCACTTTGATTTGTGGCATTGAACTTTCCAAACAAATTACCCAGGCTTTTCCGGTCTGTCTGCATGGGCCAATGGTGGAGTGAAAGAATCTCTGGTATCAGAATTATGTAGGACGCCTGCAGTCGACTGTCACAGGTTTTTATTTTTGGTGTATCTTAGTTCCAATCCAGTGTCCTTTGTTAGGGTTTGGGCCCATGCACAATTGCCCCCTGATCCCTACCAAGTCCTTTTCAAGTGACTCCACTTTAACAAAAAGTCTAGTTTACAGCCAATCTCAATCAGTTTCACATGATTTTATTTCCAAGACACATGCCTCTGAACCGCAACACTGCAGCAGAGAAGAGAGGATTTTCAAAAATGGCAATTTTTAAATATTTACCTGGTGTCAGTATATCCAGATACCCATGAATAATTAACTCAAGAACGTATAATGAAATAATTTAACCTAAAATAAATTTAGTTCGAAGGGAAAATTTTGATTTTTTTTTTGCCAAATATGAATTTGAGTCCAACCATTCGATGTCTCAGGATGTGTGTTTCACTGCCCAAGGAGAGTTGCCATACGCCACACAAAAGAGTGAATAAAGTGGGACAGCTCTCTTTTCCTATTTAAAATGTTCTTAGTACCTACTTCCCCAGAATAACAGCACAATATGTTTGTACTCCCCCGGGGTAAAGGCACAGAACATGTATTGTTTACTTCCGTAAAGTAAAGACAAACTAGATTAAAGTAGTAGGCCTGAGCAGTCAATCCACTGCAGAGAGGGGGAAAAAAAACAAGAAATCGGTAAAGCTGAAGGTTGACAACAAATTAAGCAGCATGGGTGCAAAGTAAGGATGGAGGAACACTGCTGGAAAATTATCAATATCAACAACAACTAGCTTTGCTCCCCACCGAGAAACCCTGATGGTCACGTCACTCCGGTTTGTTACTGATGGTGTGATGAAAAGGCAAAATGGCATTATGAATGACAGTGTGAATGAAGGAATGAATGAAAAAATAGCATGTCAGTTAAAAGGACAGCAGCTGAACACAGTAAAATAACATTAAATGATGTTGAATTATAATAAATTAGATATTGTGATACCACACTGTGAAACATGGTACAAAGGTATTGAAATGCAATGTTTTATTATGTCAAAGGGGTACACTGGTTATTCGGCCCAATCAGGTATTATGGATTTAATAGTAAGATTACTCTCTGTGCAACCAATCGGCAAGATGTGCTGATTTTTTTTACTGCACTATAAATTGCTGTATAAAGGGAGCAGTTTAAACTTTCAGCCAATCACCCTGCACTTAAAATAGCATTAGGTCTGGCTTCATGCTGTAAATTTATGAGCCTTAAAGAAGTCCACTATGTTGGCCTGAATCCAACCATGAAGACCCGTGCCGATGGCCTTAAGGGATGAAATGGAGTACAGAGAGTGACTGGGAAGAGGAAGTTTGCTTTCACAGGGAGACTAACACATTTGCGGGGTAGGAGGAGGGGGTCATTGGGTCTGGCAGACTGGTTCTCCAGCAGCGACCCTGCAGCAAATGGCAAGCTTAGAGTTTGGTGACATTTACTAACAGAGGCTGACAGAGGCACTGAAGTCTGAAAAGAGGAGCAGGGCTGAAGATAAGATGGGGGGCCAACCCTGAATGGCCTAGGTCCTCGGGTCAGATCTGTGTATTAGGGCCCCTTGACAGTAAATCTTGCCCTCAGTCCTTTGCTTTGGAGGATGAGCAAAACTCTCTGTATTCCACCTATGCAGACTGGAGCCAAATGTCTGTGATTGCTGCAAAATAACAGTAAGGCTTCTCTGGGCTCATCGCTATCCAATTTTTTCCGTCAACTTCCCAAGCACCTGTGGGCTGGCAGTGCCAATAATAGGGACGTGCCTCTCCTACAATCTTGTGCGAGCTGTGTAGCCTGCAGTCTGGAAAACAGACAGCTGAGATTGGAGACTAGTCCTCCTCATGTGTGGTGGTAGGACATGTAGCAATGAAACAGGATTAATTAGCACTATTAGTAGTAGTAGTAGTAGTAGTAGTAGTACTTTATTTATCCCCCATGGGGGAAATTGAAAATGTAAAAAAATTCACAAAAATAAAGGGCAATAATTTCAACATTTTTTAAATAATTAAAATACGGGCTTCTCAAATGACAGTTACCCACAGTGTGGTTTTCCATGGCTGGATGGCTCAGAGTCATTTTTAACAGCACCATAGTAAACAAAGCTTAAATGCAGCTTCTCTTTCCACGTTCCTCCCATAAATGTGCCCATAATTACAAGCATGGAACATCCAGAGACAGAACTTAGCAATCACTGGTTAAAAAACATAGTGCATAGATTGTAGTTTGACCCCAATATATGCATTTTAGAATTTCCAGCAAGGTGCAGTGGAATCTTTTTTTTATTCCCTAAATTTTCTTCTGTCTATCTTCCTTAAGGCAGTAAATTAATTTGCAAACCAAACCGCTCACAAATTTGACTTCTTCCTCAATTGATGTCATTATAAAGCCTTCCATGACTATTGTGTTGCATTTATTGGGCAGCCCCACATTATTGAGCTTCTATTTGAAGAAGGACTTGAGAAGAAAAGGCTCACAGACTTTCTGGTCCCCTTCTACATCTACATCTGGAAATGTATTTTTTTCAGCGTGAAAAAGTACTACCTTGTTGCAAATCATCTTAAGTAGCTAAATTGAAAGTAAAAATGATTTACAAAAATGGCTATTACGTAATCCTTAATAAGGCCATTAATATTAGCCCTAAGTTTAAATTGAACATTTAATGTGACCTCATGTTGAATCATTTAAATTTTTAATTCAGAGTTTTTGTTAAAAAACAATGATGTGTGAATGAATAATTTAAACTGTGCACTGTTTACTCAATAACTGATAAAAGGATACTCATCTTTTGATGTTCAGACCTTTGTGCCAGTCTAGTCTACATATATATGAAATTCATACATTTTAAGAAGTAGCCTCTCTCATGTCATGTGAAGTGGCTATTGTATACAATAGTGTGATATATACACCGATCAACCATTGTGACCACAGGTGAAGTGAATAACACTGATAATCTCATTATCATGGCACCTGTCAGTGGGTGGGATATATTAGGCAGAAAGTGAAAATTTTGGCCTCAAAGTTGATGTGGTAGAAGCAGGAAAAATGGGCAAGTGTAAGGATCTGAGCAACTTTGACAAGGGCCAAATTGTGATGGCTTGACGACTGGGTCAGAGCATCTCCAAAACTGCAGCTCTTGTGGGGTGTTCCCAGTTTGCAGTGGTCAGTACCTATCAAAAGTGGTCCAAGGAAGAAAAAGCAGTGCACCGGCGACAGGGTCTTGGACGGCCAAGACTCATTGATGCACATTTATTCACAAGTCTGGCCAATGTGGTCCGATCCAACAGACGAACTACTGCAGCTCAAATTGCTGAAAAAGTTAATGCTGGTTCTGATATAAAGGTGTCAGAACACACAATGCATCACAGATTGTTGCGTATGGGGCGGTGAGGGCTGTTTTAGCGGCAAAAGGGGGACCTACACAATATTAGGCAGGTGGTCATAATGTTATGGCTGATCAGTGTATATTTTTTATTTTGTCCATACCTTTGATACATTTTTTGTGTATAGGAAAATGTGGGCCTTTTAAGAAAAATTAGCTCAAGCATTAATCAGAGTAGCACGCTTTCCAATTAGTTATGCTTTTTTGTATTGTTGTACTTTTATCTTTTATCATGTATGTCTCAATGATCATGACCTCTGGACATCAAAATGGCAGTACTATGCGTTTTTTATCCCACGGGATTTCCAACTTAAATTTGCCCTGTGTGTGTGCAGGTATGTGCCAATATTTTGTTCCAAAGAAATGCAAATGACCAAGGAAAATGTTATCCGTACAGAGCCATGTTTGTTTCTGAGAGTCTATTTAAATGACGGAAATTGCAGACACCCTCTCACAGATTTTATTTTCATATGTTTCTGATTGGAGTCTGCAGTCCAGGTGTCTGATTGTCCCTCACTCTTTACAATTCTGCTCACATTTTGCAGCTGAATACTAATTTGTGTAATACTGATCAAATACATTATTATGAACCTTTAGTAGAATGATAAAAAGATGGATGGTTTTTTTTTATTTGTCATGTCTTCACAAACGACATGATACTGTGAATGAGTCTGTGTTATTTAATTTCAGTTTAAATATTATTCCAGTCATTAGTCTCTCACAGAGGCATGGAGGAATTTTGGTACAGTCCTCTGCGCAGAACTGAACTCAGTAACACCAAGACACAAGTCACCACCATGCTCGACTGTCCATGTGATGTTCCTACTGTGAAATGCAGAGTTTGGTTTTCACCAGACATAACGGGGACCATTTCACCCAACCAGCACCTGTCCACATAACATTGTTCCAGAACTTGAGATAAGCATTTATGTTCTTAGGGAGCTGCGGTTTCTGCTTTGTTTACCTGCCATGAATCCCATTTTTTGCCTTTCTTTCTGATTGTGGAATTATGAACACTGACCTTAGCCAAGGCGTGTGAGAACTGTAGATCGCTGAAAGTTGTTCTAGGGTTCATTGTAACTACATGGACGACTTAGTCATGGTGAGATTTTGATAGGACGGCCACTCCTGGAAAGATCCAGTATCCCAAACTTTCTCCATTTGGACAATATGGCTCTGACTGTGATTTGGTGGAGCCCCAGACCCTTTCCAGACTGATTGAAATCAAAGGATATTTTCAGGAATACCTATTGATCATGGCATGATGTGCCTCTAGAATATGTGTGCTGAAAACTTTACTCTGTTGGCTGGCCCAAATTAGGCCTGATTATTAACCAAATTACTCAAACAGCTGACCATAATTAACCTTTTAGTTGAGTTTAATGGGGTGGGGCAATTCACCTTAAGATTACATGTTGTACACCATGTACAAATGGAAGAAGACATTTGGTGTAATTTTTTTTACTACAACAACCCACATAAAAATGAGCCAAAATGCCAAAAATAAGATACTATTTATACCACTATCATATATATTTTCACGGTGATCTATGATGATATTATTTTTTCCATGAAACCATGTCATGAAATGAAATGTGGTGTACTAGGATGAAGAACGTGCTCTACCTATGAACATCTGTTTGACTTTTTTTTTCATATCTTGCCAGCACTAAAATTCTAAAGGTCAGTATATTTTAAGGAGTTTATATCTATCCCTCACAGGAAATAGCATTCAACGTTTTTAACATTTTTTTTTTTCTCAAAATCTTTGGGAATTAATTCTTTGTGGATTTGTAATTTATTGGAGAAAATCAATCTAGATTTAGCTGACTAGTCAGCAGTTACTTATTGACTGATCTTTTTGATAAGGAAAAGAGTGAGAAAAGAAATAGAGGTGTGCTGGATTTCACAGGTTTTTCATCCAGTTGATATTATTTTCTAATTGTAACCGAGAGAGCACAGCGGCGATGCACAATTGGCAGTGTACTTAACCTCATGTATATACAGTACTGTGAATGTCTTTGTTCTATATATTTTTTTTAAATATGTTTTTTTTCTTCGAGCCAATTTCTTCTAACGGCTACCCAGGCAACTGCAGTGCAATCAGGAGGGATGTGCCTCCTCTCCAATCGCCGCTGAACCTCTTGTGAGAACCCTGTTGCCTGCAGTGTGTAAAAGAGACAGATGGCGATTGGGCAATGGGACTGGAGGCGAATAATCGTACTTCCTAGCCCGCCTCATATGTGGTTTCAGGATTTGTAGTGGCCAACCAAGGTACATTAACACTATAACTCATTCCAAGTTCCAAAAAAAAGAACAACTGAAATAGAGGTGTTAGAGGAATAGAGGAGTAAAATAAAACATATTTACTTTTCATAAAAGTTTACATAGTCCTTTGCATAGTCCTTCCTTAACTAAAAGACAAATATCGCTATTAAAATCCTATGTGATGGACTTCATGATGCTCATGAAGCCTGCTACTGGCGGGCACTATTTAAGCCACTGGAACGCACCTGTAAGCCCTGACCAATTCCTGCTTGTTTTTAACATCATTTTTGTCATGTCGCTCATGTTTAAATACTAATTGAGACCACAAATGTATCTTTGTGTTAGATTCTTCAACGCATAAAAAGAAAAAGCTATTAAACACGATTGTGTGCAATACGGTTAAGTGCGATTAGCAGGCTTTGATTTGGTACCAGCCTTTGTTGCACCTTTACAAATCAAGTCCTACAAAGGTTTTTGAGCATATTGATTTATTTAGATTGAACGTGAAGGAATTTAGCAGTAATATTAGTAACAACTGTGCCCTATGTGCCAAATATTTTTTGCTTTCTTTTCACAGGTAAGTTTGCAATCGTGCGACAATAAATATTCAAGTGTTTCAATTGTGAGTATTTAAAATTATTAACAGCAAACGTCTACATGGTTGATGAGGGCAAAAAACTTTCACAGGAAGCAGAATCTAAGTAAAACTGCTACACAGTGCTTTGTAAATATTAGTAGCGTATATATGTAAAACATGTATGTATTTGGGTCAACATCATGGTGTCCTGGTAGCGGTTGAAATGGGTTATGGGCCTGAAATATCACATAGCTTATTACCTCCCCTGATGAATTGATACTGCGGTTCACATTGGGCCGGCAGAACCCTAATGCCAAAAAGGCCGACTGCAAATAAATCCAATCACAGGGAACCATGTTTTCACAGGGGGTTATGGTTTCAAGAACAGCAATTTTATTTCTACTTTTCTTGTTTATGATGTATTACTGAGACCATGTAGAATCGATTATTGTCAATCAAGACAATAATATTGTCAATCTGGTTCTAGTTTAAAATAAAATAATTGCTGCATTTTTATGGCTTACAGCATTAATTTAGAAAATCACAATATTTTGTTTTTTAAATTATCCTGATTATCAAAACCTCAGTAGTGATTGGAGAATTAGAGGAGCACAGTCACAAACAATCAAAAATGTTTGAAATATCAGACAAAAACAATCTTTTACTAAAAAGTAATGTTTCTTTATACCTTTTTAAAATGCATGTTTTATATTTGAAAATATATCATTCGTAACCACTTTAAAGGGGAATTTCATCTCGGGGGACCCAAGGTTTCTTTTGATCATGTCCAGGGGTTCACAAGGTCAGTAACATTTGTTTCAGACATTGGTCACAAAGAGGTTTTTGCTCTTTATTGATTATATATTTATTGCTTGTAATTGACTTTGTGATATTCTATTAGCAAAGAAATAGGAAATTTAAACTTCTGGATTCTAATAAATTATTCTATTCTAATAAAAAGATGCTCGTTGTAGGTGGGGAAATTTTTTTTTTGTTGTCTACATTAGTAGTGGTTACATACGTGGAAAGAGCTTGGGTGAGATTCCTCAAGTCTCCAAGCTCTTTTTGCTGGGAAGAGAAAGGAGGATTTTAAATCTAGGTAAAAAATATAATTAAGATGGTTCTCAGCCCCACTGCTGGAGAGCTCTAGTAGCTATCTGAGGCACACAAAGGCACAAAGGATGAAATGTAACAGGATAGCTTACATGTTTTTACAGTTTTACATCCCATTGGTGTAGAGAAATATGAAGTTATGAGGACATGTAGGATTTAATCTCATGGGGACAACTCACCTTCCATTTATAGCTAACAAATGGATCATATTGAATGTCAAACGTCCCCTGGGTAATTGCTTAACATAATGTTTATTTAGCATAGGAGGACTGCTTACTATCAGCCAAGTCCAGGGGAGGTCCTGTATCAGCATTTGCTTTAATCCTCAGCACAGGACACTCTTGATGTTGTCCAGTGGTAGATGGGTGATTTAACCTCTCTTTTTGTCATCATACTGAAATCTTCTGAGGCCAGTATAAATTGGTTTGGGATTAATTAGTCACATCTTGAAGATTGTGCACTACCAGAGGCAAGCCGTCAACGACTTCAACAGTGAATCTCTGAAGAGCTTTAGCTTTGCGAGGGAGTGAAAGAGAAAGAGATTACCATCCATTTATTAATGCTGTCAGCACTCATTCAATGTTTTTCAAAGGAAAAAACCTGATGGCAACATAGTGGAAAGGATGGGGGTCAGACTAATGAGGGGCAAGACTCATTATTCATTCATCATGATGCTGCTGCTTCTGATTTGAAATCTGGAAATCCAAGTAGCGTTTGAATTTGATGTCAACCAGATAATTGCCTCTTCGCTAACACCGAGAATCTGGAGTACGGTCATCCAGGGCAGCTTTTAGGAGGTTCCTAAAAGCATTCTGCCCCATAGCTGAGTAACCGTCCATCAGGTCTGTCACTGTAATATCTATTGGCAACTCTGTTTCCATGCTCTTCCATCTCAACAGTGCGTGTAGGTAAGTATTTTGAAAATTTGTGTGGTAACATACTATTCCAGTTATCAGAAGCCACAGACACTGTAGTTCTCGTGGACTAGGATTCATGTATGAACCAGGCCTACAAGCTAACCCCAAAATAGGCATCACGTTGCATATGTTGTATCTAATAAATCACTTTCTCATTTCTCACTTTCTCAAGTGCTACTGTAACCAACATGTTTCAGCACACAGGACCCCTGACTGGGAATCAAACCTGGGTCCCTTCACAGCCACACACAAAGCGCAACCTCCAACAAGAGAAAGAATTAGCTGTAAATTGGATTATACATTTATTAAGAATCATGTTCAATGGCATTAGCCAGTTATTAACTGGAATGTTTAGTAACACGTATAAATATAGCTCTTTCGAAATGCAGTGAAAATTTTATGAATGTTAACTTCAAAATTGTTCTTGTCTTTTTTTAAAAAAGTAACCAATTCAGTCGCATTTACAAAAAATAGTAAATTAAGGTTTTTGATAACAGTATAGCATGTATCCTGTTTAGGATTGGTCTTTTGGAATCTGTTTTCCATTCAATTGCTCTTTCGTTTGGGCCTTTTGTGTGGAAGACGTATGCACATAAATCTTTCAGCAGTGCTTTCCTCCAACGCAATGTTATAGTCTAACTGAGTGTGCTGCATGTGACGCAAATTAAACTGGGACATTCTGCAATGAAGAACAGTATTGAAGGGCCTATTCCTGACCTTCTTTGGGTAGCAAATTATTACAGTGTTTAAATGTTCAATAGTCAACACTTTTAATAGTAATGGTAAACACAAATTTTAACAGCATTTTGAGCCATGTTCTATATAATAATTTATTGTGTTCTCTCTGTGTACATAAAACTCGATTTTTGCACAGGGTAAACTTGTTGATATTATTTGTATTTATGCAAAATCCATTACCACCAGACTGCATTTAAACTGGAATCCATGTCCATTGATTCTTTTGCATTTGTAGTACCAGCATGGAGTGCAAGCATGATACATAAAAAAGTAAGGCAAAACATCAATTGGTTCCAACTAAGGCTTAGATTAGATTAAGGCAAAACCCTATGGGAGGGATGGGTGGTGTAGTGGGCCCTGGAAGCCTTTAATGTGGTACTACCCTTCTAGCAAACGGCACAACATGTGGCATCATAAGTACCACAGTCAGCAGAATGCATTGGTTTTTAAGCAAAACAATCTAGCTAAAGGAGCAGCAAGGAGCCACACAAGTCCCATTTCTGATTTATTTTTTGACTGAATAAGGACCAAAATGAGATTCTTTACAGCTAGTTATATCCAGATGTCTCCGACCACAATTTCTCTGCTTGGTTGTAATGAGTGGGTTTGCCTCCACTCGTCTAGAACTCCAAATTTTAAACTGTGATGTGCTTCTGATTTAAAAAGATTAAATTCTTCCAAATACTAGACTCTCAATACATTCCTCTCAGACACTCTCTGACACACCATGTGCCAATTGCCCCATTAACATCCTCAACATCCTCAACATCATATGCACTTACGCTTTGTCCAGCACTCCACAGACCTGTTTCCTGATCACCATTTATACCCTTCAGTCCCTTCACTACAGTGAAGTCTTTTTTTGATGTCTACCCACTTTCAATTTTGAGCGTTTATTTCCTAGTACCTGACTCTATGCGTTTAGACCAAACTTTTTTTTCCCTGACGTCGATTCCTGTTTTGTCCTTTCTTGTACTGTTCCCACGTTACTGACTCTTGCCAACCCTTTCGACACAACTTCCAGATTTGCCCCTGATTTGGATTTTGACGACTACCATCAGCCTTGACAACAATTCCTGCTCAGCCCTCCTTGTTTTTGCAAGAATAGCCAGGAAGTTCTTCAGAGTAAGACATCCACCCCGTTTAGAGTGAAATATTTTTTTTGTGCAAAGCAGGGGGATCGCATAACACCAAATGTCTTCTATATTTTATTGCTTCATCTGGTCGAGAGGCTGAGAGTGCGATACCTGAGTAATCACAGAGAGACTGCCGTTACGAGTTAAAATTGATAAACGCCTCTTGAACTGGACAGAGCACCACATAAATCCAGTAGACGTCGGTATTCTAGCGTGTATCCATTGTCTGAGAAGAAACAGACCAATAGCTGTCCCAGCCTTGCCTATAGGCTTTGATATCTTAAATTCAGCTAAGTTAGTGCTAAGTGGGGCCAGGAGGATCATAGCTCACTCAGCCCAGGTGAAAAAATTGTCAGATGATGAGATAATTTCCTTGCATTATCTCAGGTCTATTCTAGGTGTTGTTGAGGAAATTCTCCACACATGTATCTCTCTTTGCCCATACAAATTAAACTTCTCATGCGAGCTTCTTGGAAATAATTAACTTTTGTACACATCAAAGCCATTGGATTCGCAGTGACAAGGCAATGGGGATTGTTTCTGAATAGCATGTGCTCAAAGATAGATGCTGGTAATTCCAGTTCAAGGACAAAATATTTAGAAAAGGATATTGTTACAATATCAGAAACAGAGAAGTCCTCAAATGGGATTACCCCAAGTGTGCATTAAGAACAAGTTCATTACTTGGTTACAGCTGCAAAATAGATCCAAGATAAAAATTTACATAACCTGAAAAAAGTGCTTGGAGAAAAGACTTAATACAAAAAGTTTACCAGGTTTTCCTAAATTGTGACTAATCTCTATTACATGTGCCTCTATAATAATGTCGATATCTGGAATCTCTTTAATGGAAAAATCACATTTATCTTAACGTCTTTTGTCACAATTTTGTAATGTTTCTATTTGGTCAGCAGCAGTCTTTTGGGCATTAATCATCGTACTACAGCAGTCACATTAAAAAAAGAAAGCAGCATATCTCTCTAACGGAATCAAACCAGGTACATTTTGGTACACTATAAAAATCCAGCGTGAGTTTTTCTCTTAACATCTACTTGTAATGTAACCCGATTTTTTCCCCTAGCTGTGTCTGAAAGGTTACCTAGACCAAATAACCGACACTCTATTATTGAATTATTGACAAAGAAATCGCACCAGTCTTTGCAATGTGGGTTGTACCCTCAGCATGGCCAACACTGACAGGCATCCTTCCTTGAATTTAAGTTAGCAGCACTGCACATAATCTTAGCTTTCTGCCCTGATGGAAATGTACAGTCTGAAAATAGGTTGCTGCATTGCAGGTTTATGCAATATGTTTTTCTCCACTGTTTTTTTTAGGTTATGAAAAAAGTACATTTTGGTGATTTTGATGCACACACGGTAGTTGGCACACCTATCATGATGGATTTTTTTAAGTGGTCCTTAGTTCAGTGATCTTTCTGTTCTGTGGCCTGTTCAAATAAGGTGCACAAGTAAAGGTGTCACCTGCTTGAAACGCGTTGTGCAACAGCTAGGACATCTCTCCAATACATTACAATTGCAGACCTTAAAATGGGTGTTCCAGCTTTCTGTTAAGGAACACTTTAAATTGTAATCTGCAACTACACCCTTTTAGAGGTGCATAAGGGAACTTTTTGTGCAAGTTATTATCATCATTACAAAATTAAATGGGGCATAATGATGAATTAAATATTTTTGTTGTAATGTAGATAAATGCAGCTATATTTCCTACATACTTTCAGATGCATTTGTCAGATAATTGGAAATTTAAATATGAACGCACTTTTTCGAGGCTTCTGTCACAACCTTTTTTCTAAACTGTTCGTAATATAATATCATAATAAAACGTATTTTTCTGTTCGTGGTTTTTAAATATATTTTATATTGATTTTTGCAGCTCCATTCAAGAGTTCTTATGCCACCTTTCGACCGAACTGAGGAAAGTGCCAGGGTAATCACGCTGGGCAGCCTTTTCATTGCCCCCAATTAGAAAATGGATGTGGAACAAAAAACGTCTGCGAATAATATATTTCTTAAAAATAACAGTTTTGCCATCTAAATTAAATCTCTCATGAATACTCCTGCACTCTAATGCACACACATAATTAGTCTTTATCTTTTCGTTTTGCACACTTTTTCAATAAGTTATTTTGTAAACTTCAGTAGTTATACTGTTATTCTCCTGACGGATTACAGAGCATCGTGCGAGTTCTACCGTGATTTGCTGCCTCCGTTTGGAGCCTTGGTTGGTGAATTTCACTTGACTTTGATGTTTATTACTGGAATGGTCGACGACGGATACTAAAGAAGGTTGTGCGATTCAGAGGAATATATGCTGAGCAGCAAAGGTTATCACCGTGTTGTTCTCTTTTAGCGATATTACACTCGGTCTATTTTTCATTTTAAAAACACGACGAACCCCGATGAAAAAGTTATGATTTACGATTTACATAAATAAAAAAATAAACATTTACGATTTAAAGGGGAAATATGAAATAATCTTGGAGCTCGATCTAAAGTCGAATATCATTTAATACATATTAGCAGTTTTGATGGTTTCAGTTAACACAAACAGGAACAGTGAAGAATTTAAAACTTTATGGTGTGAGACGAACTGCAGCAATTTTCTCATGTTTCAAGGACTAACGAGTCAGTCATGAACCAAACAGCAACTGTAACCAACAATTATCGAAGATGCTCAAAAGGAGGGAAGGTAAGCGACCTTATATTTTGAATGTCGTCAAGTTGTTAAATGTTTTATTTGACGTTTGCAGTTTGTACTGCTATGCGTGGTTGGACAGTTTAACACGTCGTGTCCTATTGAAGACGATGGATGATTCGATACTTTACACAAAGCGAGTAAATAGTGCTGCAATAGAAGTTAGTTCCAAAAATGATTGTTTCTCTTTATGGAGGGTTTTCTGATCCAAGATAATACTGATTAAATTAACATACAGTCGTGGCTTATGTTTTAAGTCTGACCAGTTCTTGTTTCCGTTAAAACATTTTTGGATTTTTTTTTCCACTTACATCACCGTGAAAAAATAAATTAAAAAACTGGCTATCTTTTTCTTCTGGCTATTGCAATATGGCTCTTCACTAAAATCATGCTACCACACATCTAGTGTTTCAGCGACCGGTTTTTCACACACGCCAGGCTACACAGCCCCAAAAGGCTGCCATTAAATCACCTACCCACCCTGGGCCTGATACTTGTAAGCCGCTGTTGTCCCCTGGCCACAATAGGAAAATTACACGATCTGGATCTAAACCACATAAAGATACAGATCAAAGGGCTTAGGCAGCGTTCAAGCAAGCACCTTTACTGACTTGGGGGCAACTTGTGTGTATTTTTAAGTACGTGGGTGTTTATTTATTCTACAACATAACAGCGGAGATCAGTCGCATCAAAGCAGTTGTTTTCCACACTTGTGTGCTGCAGACGTCCTCAAATAATTCATGCATTCATTGGTGAAGATTATGTTCTCTCAGCAAAATCACTACTCTAACCTCCACGGGAGGTTGTACCACCATTCAGGTTTCTGATAACTCATCATGGGCTGACACCCATCCTCATGCTAGTTTTCCACCCTGCTTCTTAATTGAAGTCATCATTTTGGAATGGAAATCCCGTCATCTTGGTGACTGTAAAACCTGTAAAAAAAAAAGTCCAGCAGTAATGGACCTGAGTTGCTAACCCCATGTTACACCTGAAAGGGTTATAATGAGCTAATAATAGCTCATTATAATCATGGTATAATCATACCATCGTTATGATCACACAGGCTGTGAATTATTCGTTATTTTGATTGTGGAACTGCTTTATTCCAAGTGGCAGAGGATCTCTAAACACTCGTAAGCACAGTTGGTCCTCTAATCATTATTGTATCTTCAACTCAACAGGCTTTTGATTAGGTACACCTGATTAGAGAATGGCCAAAATAATTGCTGTTGAGTCTTTACAACTGGTGATGATCATTAAGCAAGAAATCTGTAGCTATGTATAAATGCCATAAATTCTAAGAAGCATCTCATCATCCTTCAACCATAATTTTCTTTTTCTTAGAGCTCATTTGAAAGGATTTTTTTTGTCTGCATAAACATCTGTTATCCCAAATCCAGAACTAGGCCCTCATAGGGTACATAACATTTTTGGTGTGCCAGAATCTCACATGCATAATCATCAGCCAAGTGGCCAATATGTTGATTCAGCATTATCTCCTATGGCAGGTTTTTAAACTCGAGGCCTTGCTTGCCAAAGAGTCCTAAACTTCTGTGAAGACGTGGGTAATCAACCCAAATCCTCACCGGCCACAGTGTCTGTCTGTGCTTGTTCCACCTAATATTATGATTTAATTAAATTAATTGTTTA
>JAOYSI010070427.1:0-10797 GCA_025775065.1 Hiodon alosoides
TGCAGGGTGAATGTAGGTGATGTGGGTGAAGGATGCAGGGTGAATGTAGGTGATGTAGGTGAAGGATGCAGGGTGAATGTAGGTGATGTGTGTGAAGGATGCAGGGTGAATGTAGGTGATGTAGGTGAAGGATGCGGGGTGAATGTAGGTGATGTGGGTGAAGGATGCAGGGTGAAAATAGGTGATGTGGGTGAAGGATGCAGGGTGAATGTAGGTGATGTGGGTGAAGGATGAGGGGGGAATGTAGGTGATGTGGGTGAAGGATGCAGGGTGAATGTAGGTGATGTGGGTGAAGGATGCAAGGTGAATGTAGGTGATATGGGTGAAGGATGCAGGGTGAATGTAGGTGATGTAGGTGAAGGATGCAGGGTGAATGTAGGTGATGTGGGTGAAGGATGCAGGGTGAATGTAGGTGATGTAGGTGAAGGATGCAGGGTGAAAAAAGAGGTCCCCATGCATTTAGTTCAGTTCAGCGTTGTTTGTCCGGAAAATTCCCCATCTTGGTGGCTCGATCCCCTCGGTGGACAATGGTTTTAAGCATTTATTTTGGCTTACCTAAAGGTCAGTGTTATGTTTAGAGTTTTGTATGTTCGATGTTACAGGGGTGACGTAATGGGGAACTGTGGGAAATCGGGCGACGGTTCCTGGGGGACAGTTTTTGGCTAGGGACACAGGGGTATGGTTTAAGTAAAAGAAGCACGTGTTAGTGAGTGTCTGGTTCTGTTACTTAATAAAGAACGACGTTTATAAGTATATGAGTCTTGCGTCCTACCTGACACAACAGTCAGCAATGGGTATAAGCAGGATTGCTTTTTTTGTAATTGAATTTCTACTCACTTTTTGGAATTATGCCATGATCGCTTTAAAAAAAAAAGAAAAACATTTTTAAGGCAGTTTTGAAAGAAACTTTTTTCTGTACTTGCCATTATTTAAAGTTGAAGGAGAGTTTAAACTAAGTGGGTGTCACTAATAATCAATCCTGTGAGATTCAAAGCCCTGTGAAAAAGCCATAATTAGCCCGTTTTCGTCCTAGTTAACCAATGGGATTCACTGTCCTCACACAAAGCCACCGCAGTTTGTATCTAATTGATCAGGCATGCTTTTTCATAGTTACGGTAGTTTGCTTGCTGTGTGAAATAAAGTCCAGTGAGCCCTTGTTCATCAAAAAAAAATGCCCTGATTTTTTAGAAACCAGCTTTTCAATTGACTAATCTCTCAGACTCTGGTGCATATTTTAATGGCCGCCTGACACAACCCATTTCGTTCTGTAAGTCTCGTCGCAGACCTGCAAAAGACTGCATCTATTCTGGTGTGTTACATAAGCGTATAAACACTCATCTGCAAAGAAAAGGTACGAGTGCAAGGTCCTGACCTGCTCCAGTTCTGCTAACAGACTGCTGCTGTTTGTGTCCTCACAGCTCATTTACTTCATCACGCAAACACTTTTTTTCAATTAGCCCTTTTTTCTGGCGAATGTTTACAGTTATTTTACTTCATCCATGAAATTAACCAATGACAGATGCAGGACATCCAGGCATACAAACCGGTCCTGGCTCACTCTTGTGCACCATGACTTTCACCCCCGACGCCCCCTATTGGCCAGACGCTTAGACGCGGACAAAACTTCTCCAGCTCACCTGCGACGGACAATTGGTCGTCGCCTCTGCTGCCGAACGGGGACCGTTTGTCCTGTCAAAGGATTCTCCTTCGACCTTTGCCTCCGACTTGTTCCCTTCTGCTCTGATGAAGCACCCAGCGCTGTTTTGAATTCCCCCAACAGATGCCGGCCAGCACTTTGTTATGATCGGCAGCCAGCAAACCGTCAGGCAGCCTTCTGCAGGCGCAGCCTCCCTAATGAGGTGCTAAATGATTCTGCCGATGGCGCCCAGGAGTAGTTCCATTTCCCCCGCAAACAAACCATCCCAGCCATTCTTCTGCCGGAGCGCTTTCCTCCAGGACCAGGCAAGGCCGACAACGATTCACCAGGCAAGGCCGAAAAGTAAGTCTGTGTTGGGTAACGGCATGCTGAATTGCAGTGTCAGTTCCCTCAGCTTTATTGTCTGGTTACTGGGCTGTCACTGACTCACGGCGGCAGGTGTCTGGAACGGACGTCTCTTCCCAATTCTGCTCAGCCATTTTTTCCGCTTCAGTGTCGCTGTTTAAAGTTCCCTAAATCTGTTTCGTAACACAAAAATGAAGTTGTCTGCACACTGACTAAAATTAAAAGGTCGTGGATAGTGAAAAACTGTGCAAGATCTGGGTGACACTGTTTTTACAGTCTGAACTCCAAAGGTGAAAATTAAAATAGAAATAGAAGTAGCGTTGCAGAAATGCAGAGTTCTCTGTTAATTCCATGACAATTGAAGTGTTGATTAAATTATTTTACATAATGGGCGTGGTCAATGATGAACCCAATAGTGAATTCTGTTTTTTAGCCTTGCATTACGAAATATGAATGTTTACCTGAATGTTGTTCCGTTGGACTTGTACGCTTTATGCAGTCCTGGATTTTTAAAATTGACTGAGGAGTCATTTAATACTTCAGCAATATGTGATAAATTACGTATGTTACAGGGAATTATTGATTATTTGTATTGTGTTGTATTATTTGTACACTGATTAATGTAGGAAGGTATTCGTGCATCCGTTTTCAATTACTTAAAATACGTAGTGGATTACTGATACGACTAAGCCCTGTACTGTGAAAACTCCTCACAGCGATAGAGCTCAAAATGTCCGTAAGTCCCTGGTTTCGTATTTAAAATACAAATTAAAATAATCACGCCAACTGATCCGGTCGCCGCTTTGCCTCCATGACCCTGGAACACTGGACAGAATTTTTAAAGATAAAGAGAAAAAAAAAAAAATTAACCTATTAATTTATTTAAAATAGCTTCGATCAAAACAGCCGCGGTGCTTATAATTACCACGCGCGATACAATATATTATAGCGTTTTTTCAGAGCGCTACTACTCTGCTGAGTTCCAGCAAGGAATCAGACACCGATTTCAACAGAAATACGTGCTCTTTATTTACACATGCGCTTACGACCGCCTTGACAAAGTCGGAACTGGCAGTGAAAAAACTGACAATACAGCGTAAAACACAGAAAGCCCTCACACAAACAAGCGAATCTAATTACGGTGAGGGAACTAAATCTTACCTAAAAAGGCACAAAACGATACAGCTAACTAAACTAAACTACAACACAATAACGTCATTAAAAGACGGAACTTTTAACACGCTATTTGCATTATTAACAGTTCGGGGGCCAGGCTTCCCAGCAGCCCCCTCGGGGATGGTTGAACGCCATTGGCGGGGGAAGCGCTGCTTTCCATCCACGTTACAATATTATTTCTCATGTATTTCATTATTATTGTTCATTATAACGATATTTAAGTTATTTACACACACCAATACGTAAAAAACCGATTACTTTGTTAATAATAATTACTCTCCCAATCCGGTGACATTGCTGTTCGGAGGCCGTATAATGTGAACTGATGAGAATGACTTGTTGCGCATAGCAATTGCGCAATAGGGTTCATTTTGGCTACTGTGTAGCAGCTAATTAACACATTCATTTATTTTTAATGATGTATTAAGCTTTCTGTCTTATTGCTGCATCCAATATCACAACACGTTAAAACCGTCTTCTAATTTATGTATTTTGTGAGTAATTGTACTCATTTGGTAAATTATTTTTTAAAGTTATATTTACTAGCCAAAAAATAAACAATTATGTTTAAGGTTGCAGGGGTCGAGGAATCAGTGGCAAACAATTAACTGGCAATGAGGACCTTCAAATAAGTTGTGGAAGTGAATACGAAAGTTCTCAGACGTCACAGTGAGGAAGAGGATGTTGTGTCAGAGCTCCATAATGAGGAAGAGGATAAGTTTGTTGAGATTAATTCTGACAATGACTTGGTGGTTTTGAAAGCACGATCACATGTATTAATTAGCTAGAATAATGACAATAATGCATTTGAATGTATCTGGGTGTGAAACGATTTTACAACAATTACTATCAATTTGGTTGTCCTGCGTTTGGGTACCCATTATATAAATCACGCAGGTCGTAATTCAAATGCTGTCTTGATATTTATCTTTTTAAATTTCAACAGTAGAGTAATTATTTCGTTTGAATTGAACCTCTTGAATTGAAGTGCTCGTATCAACATAGCTGCTGGTGATGAATGCTGGACGCGTTTACGTCACAAATTAATATATGCTGATTATTATTTCTTTTCACCGAGCAATAAAGACGGAGGAGATGGAGAAGACAATGACGGCAACCCATTGTATCCGAATGGAGTTGCACTCTCGGAAGCACAAAGTACGTGGTTACTCATGTCGTCTGCGCTGCGTCACAGCCTCACTGGCCAGGCACTGGATGTGCACTTCAGCGTGCACTTTCCAGGATTGGTCCTGACCACTAATTAACCTTTTCAAAAAGCCTTTGGTGGTGATTCTGGGTTAGGGGCGCTTGTCTGTGTCGCAGTAGGAGGAGCGGGATTCACACAAGTGTTTTTGATGCATATTTAAAACCTAACCAGGGGTTGTTTCTTTCTAGTGCTGCCACTGTACAGCCAGATTCTTGAGGGCAATCGAAATCTCGTCTTTTGTAAAAACCTACCTAGGGATGAGTTGTCAAATACACAATATGGGGAACACTGTGGGGAGCTGTGCAGCAATGGAACTTTGGGAAAAGATTACTTCGGCAAAACGGTGCAGCAGGACGGCCGGGTAGCTGTGTTTTTTTCTCTCCTTCGGGATATCCGTTCTTCTTAAGGCTAATGTGGAATTGTGATGGAGCCCCAGCCTAGGCGATGTCAACAGAAAGACCGAAACATATTTATGGAGCTCAGCATGCTTCCAAACAAATAGCAAATACTTTTTTTGTTTTGTTATGGAGAGAGTTACCACAAAAATGACAAAAAATGAAAATATATGGCTGAAGCAAGTGAAGAGGTTCAAACAATTTTTTTTTCCTAAAGAATCGTATTTCAATAACTCTAAAGCACAAAGTCAGTGTGACTTTATCGATAATAAGGTGGAGGGGGGCGGTAATTGTACCATTAACACAGTATGAGTTCCTCACCAAAATCCCAATGTATATAATTTAGAGAGTGAATAATAATGGACACGTGGGGCACCCCCTTCTAAAAGAACTTCTGGAACTTGTGAACTTCTAAAATATCTTGAATTTCTTAAATGCAGATTGCATGCATGACACTATGTAACTACGAAAAAGGAACATGATGACGGAATGAACGTGCTTCGTTTTGTATCTGAAGCCTGTTGTTTTGTATCACAAACCTGTTGCTTCGAAATGTTCGTTACGGATTCAAAGTGTCCTTCGCCAGCTGATGTCAGTACCTTGGTGGAAGCTAGTCGAGGGTGGCGAAGGTTGGTGGAGTTACTGGGTTTCTTTGGAAGAGAGACGATTCTGGATTAACAACTGTTGTTAGCACTGTTTTCTGTCTTGCCTTGATGTGTCTCTGCCTGATTAGGGAACAGTGGTTTCTTTCTTAATACTGTCTCTGCTGGTATTTTCAAGGTCCCACAATGCAACAGAATCACACCACACCCAGTGACCTGTTACATAGCATTAAACTTAAATTTCTGAATAGGCAGACAGGTTAGATTCAGTCAATAAGATTGCATTACAAACTAAAGTCAACGTCAGTAATCTCAAAACATGAAAAAACTGTGAAAGCACTATACAACAATCGCAATATACGAGTTGTTGTGGTTCTCCAGGGTAACACGGGGTGGGTTGAGGTGGTTGAAAGAGATCAAATCGAAAACCTCAAATGGCTTTTGTGACCTAGATACAAACGCCTGAAGAAAGTGGCTTGACGGATTAAAAGGACTGAAGAAGAAGAAGAAGAGGGGGTTTCCAGGCCTTGTAGAGATCCCTGGGTCACGCCTGTTTAATCCTTTGTATGTGTGAATATAGCCTTAACACACTGCGGTCTTTGTGATCGATGCAGCAACGCTGGTGTGGGGTCAGTGAGGCTGCATTTAGCGATTTAGCCTGTACAGTGGCAGGTTTCTCTGGTTCAAAGGGGGGAGCAGTGCCAATTGACGTCTCATCGAGTTCCACTTTTTTCTTAAGCTATAACAAACAGAAAGTAACCGTTTGCTCATTTCTGAACAAATGATTTTTTTTTTTTTAATTAGCCTTATTTTATATTTTTACATTTATACACATCAGGGATTCATTTAAGGAAATCAGGAACCGTAACATCTTAAGCTGACACCTTGTTTATGGATAATTTATATCTATATCTAAAGAAAAACTAAATTGAAATAATTACCCATGCCTGAGATTTGGTCATCTCACTTGACACAATTGTAAGTGGAATTTTCTGCTTCAGTGTTGTGCGGCAACCATTTGAGATCTTGGGGCCAAAGAGTGAAGAACTGGCTGCAGGCTGGAATCGAGCAGCAGTCAGGAGAAAACCCACCTTAACGTGACCTCAGTTCTAAACTTCTCTGCGACCCGTACTTGAAAAAGTGTTTTATACCAGCCGAGAATCTCCACCTACGAACGTTCTTCTTTCCGTTATGTGACGTTCTGTTTACCCCTGCGGTTTTATGTCGGCTCTTAGCAGGTTTTGTGACATCATGCAGGTCATTAACATTGAACGCAGAGGCTAATGGGTTGTTTAATTGGCCGCTGATTGATGGAGAACGCAAGCTGAATGGATGCTATGCATCTTTACAATGCCCTGTACATCCACCTGTTTTCACTGTAAATAAACACAGTCCTCTTCTCGTGCCTCTGAACTCTAATAACAAGCAGACTGAGACACCCGAGAAAGGGAGAAGGAAAAAAAATCTGAAATCTTCATATTGCTAAAAATACCCCCCCCCTCCCAGTTAACACAAATTGTTAGCAATATTTGGCAAAATATTCCTTTCATTATATTTATCATTTTAGCTGTTGTTGCAAACCTAAGAGCAAAATAGAAATGTCTTCTGTGTCTTTCTTCTTTTGGGGATCTCTACAGGAATATGCACAAACCATGCCATGAAAACTCGTATTAGCCCCAAGGACATCCCTTAGCCATGTGTACAATTCAAAGGCTGGAGGCTTGTCTTCCGCTTTAAACTGCCTCCTGTTGTGGGAAGTGTATGTAATTCCAGAAATAACCATAATTGCATGGGAACCTCACATAAAATACCGGGCTGTTTGACTAATTGTACAATGTAGCGCGATTAGTGGCAGGAGCGCCACCCTTTCCTGTTTGAGGCTAAATATTTACCAGCTAAGGACAGAAGCCATGCAGATGTTTCTGACCAGGAAAGTGCTTACATCCCCCTGGCAGATATTCCACGGGATACCTCCTGGTGCAGCCCTGTTGCTGCACTTTCCTGCCTGTTCCTGCACTTTGGGTTGTCATCATCCCAGAGTGCTTTGCTGGGCAATTTAAAATGGCCTACTGACGTATTTAGTGAGACTAATATATCAGACTTTGGTTTAGTAGGCCAGATGAACGTTTTAAGACCCAATTTTTAAACCAGCACAGTATCCCTTTAAAGAAACGTTTATTAAAACTGTAGAGGGGTAAACAGGGAAGTATGCCTGAGAGGTATTTTAGAGCCATGTTGCTTGCGGAGTGCTCATTCAATTCAATTAAATCCAATTCAGTTCAATTTTATCTAGCATATATTTCATGTGCATGAACAGTAAATGTGTGAGTCCGGGCAGCTTCCATCGCAGGAGGGGAGCAGTGTTACATGTCTGGAGCCGCAGTTTATCTCAGTGTTGTAAAACTATGGAGCACTACGCCACTGAGCCTCCCCTAGAGGGTCTACGGCTGCTTTTTGGGGGCTGAAAGGTTTCTGGGGTTGTTAAAGCAAGCTGAGCAGCAAATATAATGAAACAATTGTTCCACAAAGGTCTTTAACCATTTGGGAGAGGGCAAAATGGTGCAGCGGGACAGCCGTGTGGTTTTTTCTCCTTCGGGATATTTGTTCTTCGTCCACTTTACCGGAAGGAAGGGTTCATAAACGTTTTTCACCGCATTCATTCATCACCAGTCCAAACCATTCCTCTTTTTCCCTGGAATGATTGTTGCCATCTTTGCTCCAACGGGATAAATTACTCTACGTCGTCATGGAAAAGGACCATGACAGGTAACTGATGGACTGGAGCAAATCTAAGGGTAGTTAAAAATGTCTTTCTTTGTTGAAGTTTTTCCTAAAAATTCTCGTTACTTGTGTACAGTTCTTCTTGTTTTGTGGTCCCCCACTCCAGTCTGAGTTGCACTTTGGACCGGGTTTATACGCCGTCTCTCTCTGCCGTGAGACAAATGTAAAGGGCAGGTTAAAAATACAACACATTTAGTATGAATGAGGTCAACACTGGCTGTCACAAGCATTGTGAGAACATGTCCTCCAGCTGATGTATGGCTGCACACATTAGTAAGCGGAAGTTTTTGAGAGGTCCCACCGGGTTTTTTTTTCTCAGCACTGACGGTTTTAATGGCGCCGAATCCTCCGTTTAATACAAATGAATTATCAGATCGTCTCCTGTGAACCCTTTTCCTCATTACAATAAAAGACGGGGGGCAGCATTGACAGAATACTTCATTGATTTAAAAAAAAACAGACACTGATTAAGTACGGTAATTACAGTTTTAAAGAGAACTAAGAAGGACAAAAGAGGCACACCTCAGACAGGAAGCTTATGACACACAAATTATGACACTGTGTAAATTGCGCTACGCTCCTAAGTGCGCCGGTTAGATCGTTCGATTTGGGAAAAAAAAACCTCCACGGGGAGTTTTATTTATTTATTTATTTATTTATTAGTGTTTTTATTTCTTCCTCTAGGACATAAGACCACTGAAGTGTGACATATCTGTGACGGGGTTGAGCCGCCTCGCGCACAGACAGAATTTGCCGCACAGCTGCTCTCCCATTAATAATTTCCGCAGGATCTTTTTATGGTGACAATGGAGAGTATCTGGCCAGGACAGGCGCATGGTGATTCTAGCGACAGGCCCCAACTTGTCCGTGTGCTGGCAGCCAATTCCCCCTGTAGTCGGTACATTAGACAACTAATCGGTGTGTTCAGCTCAGTGAACACTATTAATGGGCAATAGCTGAACAACTGAAGTATAGACTTACTGTGCACAGCAAGTGTCACTTGTGAAAAAAGCCCTGTAATACGTACGACGTTTTTTAGGTTCCGTTTCAGATTGGGAAGGTGTTTTTTGTTTTTGTTTTTTTGCTGAAAAATGATTTTAGGCATGCATTGTCCAAACACAATGGGCAATATTACCTTGACCGTTGCTAGAAGCATCTAAAGCAGAAACGTATCTTTGCCACACACTTCAATAACTATACTCTAAAAGTGGTGTGTCATCATGTGGTCGATGCTGTTAGGTTTCAGTATTGTGACACCCATTCTACTCCATATACGAAAATCAGTCCGCACTTTGGGACGTGAGTGGCAATTGGTATCAGAGGGTGAGTGTTAATGAGTTGTATGACATATACGGCACGGATGATCTGCCCGCAGTGTTCTCATTGACGTGTACCATGTGATCACTCTAACGACGGTGGTGCTGTTTGCAATTTTTGATTTTGATTCTAGATGGAACTATCGCTTTTACCTCACCTTACCGCAGTACTCAAGAACCGAAATCTCCCCTGCAAACAAAGCCCTTTCATGGTAAATTAATTAAACTTCTATTCTTTGCCATTTTGCTGTTTGTTTTTTCTTGTTGCGTTTTTTTTTCTCTTTCTCTTTCAAATAAAATAACAATAATGAAAATCTGATGCTTATGCAGACCATTCATTATTTTGCCATTCCTTTAATGAGATCTATGTACCAAAACATTGCAAGCATATAATTACATTGTATGGGTTTATATTTTCTGGATGATTTTCGCTGTAGGAAGCTTAATTGGGCATAAAAAATACTTATTAAATCTAATAATATTTTGTACTCGGCACAGTCCTGAAAAAATACTCCAACAGCTACCATTTTTAGACAGCTACTCAATTCCCCCAAAAAATCCTGAAAGGATCTTATTATGGGTGATGGCTGTCATGTCACAAAGGTAAAAGTATATTTAGAAATTGATTAAAACTGGCTAAACGTCAAATAATGAATCGCAGGTATTGTAAAAAAATAAATAAATAAATAAAAACCAATGTCAATGTCTTTAAAAAATGTAAGCAAGAGCATTTGATATTCTCACGTTTGTAATGCAGGCATGACTTCAAGATCAATATTTTTTTCTGATTCCTTCAGATTGCTCCGATCAGTCACAAAGCTACCAACCCGCTCAAGTTAATTTTTTCCTGTTTTAACGTTATGTTGGAGGGAGGAACCGGCAACGCCCCCTGGGAACAGTGAGTTATTTGTCAGTGAAGAGTATGTGCAGTAGGTGATCTGATGGGATCGCTCGGTGACCCCGTCACTGTCACAGTTTGACTTCACTCTTTGTTTTCAGTCACAACTTCTAGCTCTTGTCAAACAATTCTTCCATTACCATTCCACAGACCCATGTGTGCTTGTCTGATCACCTCCGTTTTCATTGGCTCTGCACCTCCCCAACCGGTTTTCTGTTTTCCATATAAACCCTGCACATCGCCTCAGTCGGGGCGAGTTGTTGTTTTGTAATCTTCTCGTTTTGTATTTTGTTTAGAACCTAGTTCATAACGGTCATGTTTATTTCTGTGAGCCGCGCCTGGGTTTGCTTTTGCTTTTGCTTTTGCTTTTGCTTTTGCTTTTGCTTTTGCTTTTGCTTTTGCTTTTGCTTTTGCTTTTGC
>JAOYSI010070427.1:10897-22259 GCA_025775065.1 Hiodon alosoides
TTTGCTTTTGCTTTTGCTTTTGCTTTTGCTTTTGCTTTTGCTTTTGCTTTTGCTTTTGCTTTTGCTTTTGCTTTTGCTTTTGCGTTTGCATTTGCATTTGCTTTTGCTTTTGCTTTTGCTTTTGCATTTGCTTTTGCTTTTGCTTTTGCTTTTGCTTTTGCTTTTGCATTGGTGCATCTGCATCAAGTAACAGTTACGGTGTCTTTGTTTTGGTGTTGATTGGTTAATAAGGGGTTTGAATGTGATTGACTGCCGCTGTATTTGTGTTTGTTCAAGGCGCTGGTGAACAACCGCGCTTAGGTGACATGAGGGTCGCACCTGTCCACAGTCTCTGTAGTTGTCCGTTTTAATCATCAGGGTATTGTTGACCTCACAACTGTGATAGTCTGTTATTCCGGTCGGGTGTGTCATTTGTCTTTATACTTGGATAACGGGATCAGAGAAGTGCTGGTCACGTTGGCCTAAAAGGGTGTCTCAAACCTACAAATAAAAACTCTTTTTTTTTTTTTTTTTTCTCTCTCTCTATCGCCTGTTGACTTCTGGGTCCCCTACCAGCGCTCAGCAGGCCTCAGGCCCCGTGACAAACGTTTAAACGGGAGGCAGCCGGCATAACGGGTAAAATCAACCGATGACGTGGAATCAGACCTCTGAGCAGCTTAATGAGTTGAGCATCATTTACGATGATTAGACGCGATAACCACTGCCGGAATCAGACCTGTCATGCCTCATAAAGAAAAGCTTGTGGGTGTCCTGTAGGACATGAGAGGTGAGAAGAAGGATCTAAACGCAGCCGTTGTACATAAATACAGCCGTTGTACATAAATACAGCCGTTGTACATAAATACAGCCGTTGTACATAATCGCAGCCATTGTACATAAACGCAGTCGTTGTACATAAATACAGCCGTTGTACATAAATGCAGTCGTTGTACATAAATACAGCCGTTGTACATAAACACAGTCGTTGTACATAAACGCAGCCGTTGTACATAAATACAGCCGTTGTACATAAACGCATCCGTTGTACATAAACGCAGCCGTTGTACATAAACACAGCCGTTGTACATAATCGCAGCCGTTGTACATAAACGCAGCCGTTGTACATAAACGCAGCAGTTGTACATAATCGCAGCCGTTGTACATAAACGCAGCCGTTGTACATAAATCGCACCCGATGGCTCTCGGGCTCTCGTAGTCTGCCCTTTACAGTACAGTAATTATTCTTTACTGACTTTTGGCTCACTGTCGGTACAGCTAAATTGAGGAACACTTTTGATGCTGATAAATAAAAATTGTAATTTATTTTCTGGGGTTCATTTGTGGGTTTCATTGATGTTGACCTTGTTTCTGTCGTTGATCTGCTCCAAACAAGCCCCTAAACACCACAAATTGACTCATTGACCACACACACACACACACACACACTCAAAGTTAACATGCCTGGCTATCCTGTGCGCAGGGCTGCAGGTCCCGGAGAGGCGCGGGCTCTCCTGCTGGATCTCTACCTACGCCCATTAAGCCGCAGTGTTGTGGAGAGGACATCTGGTCTCCATAAAATGCTTTTCCACTGCCTGGATGGATCAGGTGAGGCCCTGTAATATGAACCGTCAATGTGCGGTCGCACGCTGTGTGGTTCACAACGTTCAACTACCCTGTATCGTATAGCACCGCACGAGGGGAACAAGAGGGGCGAGGCATGTACCAGTTAAAAGCCACATGGAGGGGATGGGTCTCATGGGGCGGAGGGTGTCTGGGAAACTTATACCAAAAATTATTCTAGTGAGTGCAAAAACGTTTTGCCTTCATTCAATTGGCTTAATGCTGTGCAGCGTAAGCTAAGTAAGTAACATTGTGTGCAGAGTAAAATGTGAAAGTAATGAGTAATTACACTGGGAATACAAAACTAATTGTTCAAGGTTTGTAAAAAAACAGCGCAGCTGGAGATAACACACGGACCATTTTGTTTTGACAGGGCACCGCAAATAGGGCAGCTCACTGTGGTTCGGCACTAAGAAATAAATGAGAAATAATTGGTCCTCACGACAGCCCTCGCCTTTTCTCTCGAACTTTAATAATTAGCTAATTTAATAATTAGTACATTGTACCCGTTACGAGGCATTTAATTGGCTCCGGGGCCGGGTGCGCCCATATCTGCAGAGGTCTCCTGCAGCGAAAAAATGGCTGCTGCTTAGCTGGCAGCGTTCCTCATTAACATGCCGGCGGACCCGTGCAATTCATGACATTAACAGAGAAGGAGACGGGGAGGGAGATTCTGCTCTGCGACTGACGCCGCCCTCCTGCAGAATTGGTTTGGGAGTAGGTCATATCATTTTTTTTTTACAATTATTCCGCAATCTTACATTTTGATTACAGTCCTTTCAAAGGTTTTTGTTTAGCGCTTATCAGAAACGTCTTTTTTGTCCTTTAAAAAAAGGATTAGTTAAGTCTGGGGCGAGTCCTGCGGCCTGCTCAGAGGTTGATATTCTCTCAGCGAGCTTGTGGCTCCCTTGGTGACAGAATCCCACAGGCTCAGGATATCATAAAAAGCCGGGATATAAAGCAAAAAACTTCTTGATAGCTGATCCGTTGATTTTTCTATGGCCGCTGCAGCCTTGTGGAGCGTGCGGAGGGGGGTCGAGAGCTACAGCGAGAGCTACAGACTAAATGCGAGAGCTACAGACTAAATGCGAGAGCTACAGACTAAATGATGAAGCCAGAATCGCCCTGCAGTATCGCCCCCGGGACCTCCCCATTCCGTGAAGCCGAAGAGCAATACCTTGGAGTAAAGGCGCTTGTTCCTCTGTTCCACGAACAGGTGAGAATTTTCGAGGTGTGACATGTCGACAGAAAGAGTGGGTGAGCCGTATAATTAAATGCTTACGCTGGAAAATTTAATTTATAAACAAATGATGCTGGCAGAGAAGCTCAGCGGTAAAAGGATCACCCGGTGCAGGTGCTGTTTATGAGAACAGTCGCTTTTGCACTGAGGCTGTTTAATCTATTTTTCAACGATGTGTCACAAGATGTTAGCCCTATTGTCCTCTTACCCACAGCACCTCCTGGACCAGGTGGGGCACAACAGAGACCGATAAAATGGAGCACCACCTCTGCCTTGAGTCAGTTCAGTGCTGGGGAACCCTCGGGGGTGGGTGGTAAAGCCTCTTACTGCTGTCAAACTTGATTTTGCAGTTTTACTCTTCGGGGTCACAAACTGTCTAAACAAGAAAGTGAATGACAGTCTGAGGCCTTAGGTTTTCGCTATTTGGGCCACAATGAATTTGCTTGAGGTACTTTTGGGCCTCCAAAACCAGTTGCTTTGAACCCATCTGCTTTGTTGTCACGCCCTACGTCAGACGCCCATCCCCCTGTTCCATGAGGAGATGTGTCAGCGTGACTCAATATCCTTCCTTTGTAAATTCTAGCCATAAATACACGTGCGGAAGCATGGCCTGAGAGGTTGGATACCCAGAAATACTCGCCACTCACAACTTCAAGGTCCCTACATGCAACGAGCGTCGGGAGAAGGGGGAAAGGAGCTTGAACAAAACGCAAGCACGAGGCGAACTGCGGCCATTGTGGTCCAGATCAGGGCAGCAGGCACCTAAACAGCGAAGCAGTTTGGGCAGCTGGGAACATGTTGGTTTACCCAGGTATACGGCATAAATGTTATTATTAAAGTGGTGCTTCTATGTACAGATTTGACCTAATTATTGCAGCATTATTGCATAACACTGTGCAAACACCAAACAATTTAGTTGCTTTTATCTAAAGGGTTAAGTAACTTGCTCAAGGGCACAAAGGCCGGGGCGTAACCTTTTCGGTTACAAGCCTTGACCGATATTTTAGTATAAATTGACTCAATGACTGACGAATACAACAAGGTGCTTTGCATTATGCATTTTTGATTAAACAATCAGCTTTCTTCCATTTTCCAGAAATCAGAAAAAGTGTTTTGCATCTAAAATATTTACTGACGTTTGTAAACATTTGCACTGTATTTGCATTTTACAAAATAAAGCTTCCGCAACCAGCCTTGGTTCTGAGTAAGTCATTTGTTCTTCCAGTCCTACAGATGTGCAGTGCCCCTAAAGAAAAAGTTTATTTTTAAACCACCGTGACAATGAGAATAGTCATTACTTTGTATGGCCTAATAAGTGCAGTGACGCACAGCCTCCTAAAAAGACGTTTAAACCATATATATATTTAAAAAAATCTTCTGTTTTCATCGAGACGTTAGAAATATTCATGCTGAAAGGGACTTAATGAGCTGCTTGGATGAAAAACAAGAATATTGGTTGTCTTGCTTCATTTAAAAGAAGACAGGGCAGGAAATAGCCTGCTAACTTGGCAATGAGACATCGTATCAAGCTGGTAGGTGCTAGATGTGAGGATGAGAAAGGGACTTTTCCACATAGACAATGAATGATTTTCAACCTGAACATCTGGAACTGGAAGGGGAGCAGATCTGAATGGATTGTATAATCCCTGACCCACCGTGAATCGCTGTCACACGGCATAACCTCAGTTCTCTGTGGGACTTCGAATTATCCGTTGCCCCTGATCAAAAGGTATATGGTAATGTGCCCTACTGAATTTTTGATGTTGCGTTCCCATTTCTTAACTTTTCACAATTAGAAAGTTTGGCTAGTTCCTAAAAAAACCTCCATTAGAAGGACTGCTAATGGTTTTCCTTTAATCACTGTGATGTAAATCGGTGGATTTTGTTACACCGTCCCACTTGCGCCAAGTTATGTGTGAAGCCGTATCATATCATTAGGGAACATTCACACGGTCACATGACGGCGCTGTAACAAGGTGTGTTAATCCAGAGCTATTTCTTCAGCTCTCCTTTTACTGACATGACATGTTGACGTGACTACCATGAGAAAAAGGGGTCAACTTTGTAGTCGCTAACTGTGTATACTGAAACAGAAAATTTATATTTCTAGTTTAATAATACTGTTAAGTTGTGCTGTCTGCTATGTGGTGTTAATGGCAGTCATGGCCAATGGCAGGTTTGATTCAGAAAAAAATAGAAAGTCAGAACTGTTTTCTTTCCAAAGCACTCAACTGCTGCTACAGAAGACCGGTTGGCTGTTCTACCCAACAATTTAGTTTATGTACTTGACAGAAATACATATTTAGTTACTAACACCCTTTGCATTTGTCATATTAGTAACTGAGTTTAAGCCGTGTTTTAAATGTTAATATAATTATGACACTGAGAGATGTGTTAATGAAAATAATCAAATCAAAGACAAGCGCGACAAGGTTCATAAAATACCTGTCCTTCATGTTTTTCCTAATTTAATTAGCGTAATGATTGTATTATGAAAGCAGAATTATTATATACAATCAAGCAAACAAGATACAAATCTATCTGAAATGCCTGTTCTACAAATAGCCTCTGCAGAATATTTTCACCTTACGCTTTGCGGTGTGAAGCACGCAGACATGGCCATAAATGTTTAACTAACCCGATTCCCGAAAGTGGTCTGGGGGAATGCGAGGGTTTGGGGGTGCAGCGGTGCGGTGGACACGTTCATGTAAAGCAGTAGATAATGGCGCAATGACACGCTTGAGTCAAAGCAATCACAGCAAATCCGTGCAAACAAATGGCCGGCAATCGTAAATAAAAGGAGGGCAGCGCGGGTCTGCTTGGCTCCCGAGCTGTGTCCTCCGAGTTATCATCTGGAACTTCTGTTCAGACGTCTTTCGGGGGTTGACGGTATGACCCCCCGCACCGTATCCCGTCGTGGTGAGTGCCCAATCAGCCGCCTGTTCAGAGTGGCCCAGTCACATGTGAAATTTCCCAACGCGTGCAGAATTAAGGTGTCTCTCGGGCGTGGCGGGACACAGCCGCCGTGACACGCTCACCTCTTGCTGTCCTCTTCCCGTCTGGCTCGAGCGCGCGAGCGCCTAAGAAGCGCGCTGCCACAGAGACGGGCAGCTGCTCCTGCCAAAAACCTGAGTTTCTCTCCCCTCTTTTCTTTGAAGCACTTCAAAAGGGTTTCTCGCAGAGGTAACAGCGAGGTAACTCAGCCAAACTAACAAGTTTGTGTGTGTGCCAATAGGTTTGCGTGATGCCCCGACGAAACGCCACCGCCCCGCGTCTCCTCGGCTTTCCCTTTATTTCAGTTTGACGTTACTTCGGTCGTGCTCGTTTTCATAATTTCGACGCAGGTGTGCGGCGAAGGAAGATCCGCTTCCTTTTAACAGGGAGTCTACAGCTCTTTCCCATTTGTCTCCACGGTGTAACTGTGCACCAGGGCCGTGTTGCTGTGGAGCCGTGGTGACTGGCATCAGTGGAGCAGGTGATTAAGCTACACGGCAGCCGAGAGAACTGAGATAAACCCTCCCTCTACTCCACAAAAGCCACGTCTCAGGGCATCTCAGAGCACAGAGGCTCAGGGCATTTCCCCTGCACCGGTCATCAGGACTGCCGGGGGGTGGGAGTCATGTTTACCTAAAGGCTGCATGCGGATCCATTTCTTATTGTGTAGTGAATTTCAGAGCGATCCCTAACAATTAATTAAGGCGATAGAAGCCAGAACTGGACTCGAGTTCTCGGCTTACTGTCTGCTTTAAGGGCTGGCAAACAAACAAAAAATGTCACGTTCTTCTAATTATTTCTTGATCGTTCGACTTGGAGATGCTTCTATGCAACATTTTTATTTCGTTTTAATTTCCAATATTTTCAAATGAAGATTGCCTTTGGGAGGAATAACAGCCATAACAATAACTCTTGTAGAAAAATAAAAGTACAGTTGGCTTATTTTATCTAGGCCCCTGTACCAGGGTAATTTAAACAAACAATATATCACACACATAGCACAGTGTTACTTCTAAGACAGATAGATACTTTGGTTTTACATTTGTTTCAGGGATGTACTTGGGCTTTGAACTTGGATTTTTTTGCAGATGCTTGACACCATAATGTCGGACTCCCTGCTGTGATTTGCAATTGGGTTGCAGGAGTGTTGCATTTAGATTGCAAATGATTCATCCCGAGCAATATATACGATAAAAGCTGGGAAAACATTCCTGCAGACGTCACCCGGTAGAGAGGTAGTTCCCAAAAGGCAAAAACTAATAATTTTATTCTGAGAACCGTAGTGGGATGCACCAGGATACTGATTAGGTCATTGGCATCTTAAAAGCTGGCACTTGAGTGTGAGCTGGAAGAAAACTCTGTCTTCTGGCAAAGCGCCTGGCCGTCTTGGGGGAAAAACCAGTTCACAGCAGAATCAGGTGCCTTAATTGGCTCGTTAAGGAAATTATCAAGCTGTCTCAAACAGGAACGACATTCTCCCATATGGACACAGAGAGCCACTGCAGATTTTAGTTTCATTATCCCCTCCATAGTGTCCAAATGACCCGCTCCATTAAAGTGCGCTGCAGAAATTAGAAAGGGAGTGAGGAACTCATGAGAACGACAGGCTGACCCGATCCAAAACCTGGAAAAATTGTCATTTACTCCAATCCTATAAAACTAAAGAAAAGAGAGCAGGCGTTAATATCCATGCTTTAGACACGCGCCGCACGCACACGCACACACACACACATACTGGAAGCAGACATCAGCCTCTGTATTTAGATGCAGAGGGTCAGTATATCTACTTCAATCAAAACAATTTGCCTTCATTGATGCTGTTCAAAAAACATGTTGCTGTGTTTTTGAAAAACAAGCCCACCAATATCCTGCGACCTCAGCTTTATCTGACAGTCTAATCGTCCTTTCTTAAAGGACATGCAAACAGAATAGCGTGGCATGAAATTGTGCCAGCACAAAATCTGACCTTCTTCAGCAAGGCTCAAACATTATAACACATCACATAAAATTATTACACATCACGTACCGAGCAAGATGCGCCCATTCAGAACACTTTATAATGCTGGTGTGACCACACCTAACAATCCACCCCCCACGATCTCACCACCGTCGACCAATCCTGAATCCTTTGCTTTTCGCATATTCTACCGCGTCCCTCCCTTTTTAGACAGTGTTCTCTTGTGCTGACCCATAATCGCCCACCTTTTGAAGCAACGGAAGCTTGCTTTTGTAAACGTGAAATTCCACAGGAGCAACCCTCTTCATGATGAAAACATTGCCGAGAAGGTGAAACGCCGCAGTAAATGTCCAAGGCCAAAATAAAACTGTGAAAACGTAAAGCTCTGGACAAACGTCTGAGTGTTGGCGAAGGATTATCAAATGACTGCGAACTGAAAGACGTAAAATCGGGACAGAGGCGTATGTTCTCAGGCTTTCCTGCTCAACACTGGGCCATATTTCTCACCATTTTCACGAGGTGAAGATTAAAGCATGACTCAGGCATTTACACTGACACATATACTGATAGGCCTAAGCTGTGTGTGTGTGTAAAACTTTTGACATAACAAAACATAAATGCGAACAAATGGCGTACAACAAATCATATTGAGGACATTTACGGTGTCATACAGTGCACTGTTCTAGCAGCATTGTTAGAAATGAAACAGAAATGAAATGCATTTGCATTGAGACTTTTTTAGATACAATTAGATATCAGAATAACACCGGGGAGAATACAACTGAAATGAATCAATATCGTCATCAATCAATGGTCATAATTATCTGGTATGAAAACTTAATCAACCACTGTGTAACAATTAGGATTACATCCCAGGCTTAGGCATATCATGTAATTAGAGTATTGATATTAGAATTACAAGTAGGCACCTTCAGAGGAACCACCTGTGTACAACCTCGCATGGGGAACATGCTGTATTTCTCATGGAGCTATAAGGAATAAAAAATGAAAAATGTTGTATCGTCTCCTGAAAGTCATTAAATCCGAGATTTTGGGCCAGGGCATACACGGGATGTCATCACCATTAACATGCAGGAAAACATTTAGACCTTAATGACCCATCACATGACTCACATCTGAAATGTTTATTTATTATTATTTTTATTTTCCCCTCGAAAAGGAGAAAACCGAGACTTCTAATGCGTGATGTGGACTGAGCTGCCCGTGAATCGGGACGAAAGCCCGGTATACTATCTGGCTTTCAGCACATGCACAGGAAAGCTGATGAATGCCGGCCCCAGGAGAGGCTGACAGGGGTGGGATGTGAGGCAGCCGTGCCTGGAGACGCAGTCTGCTCCGTCGGAACCCCGGCCCATCTATTCCGGAACGTTCTGGGGAAACGCCTTACACAGACTGGGGGAAGGCGGATCCCGGGTCATTCACCATCGCACCCGACTAAGTTTCTCATTGGACGATTACCCAAGATGATTACCGAATGTCCAAACCCCTCTAATTAGTGTCTGCTTCACAGGTCAAAGCAGGGTTGAGGTGTGTCAACGTGTGAGATTATTCTTTCCACCCATTAAATCGAGATTTACGATGTTAAAATCAACAAGCTGATATTCAGGCCCACATTGTTAATAAAGATTCAAAAATGGCTTTTAACTCTCATGGACAATGCCAACTTTGCTCCCATTATCTGTCCTAGCAGTGACAACAGTGGAATCCGCTCCCGAGTCCATCTTGAGCGTTCACTCTCTCTCGCTCTCTCTCTCTCTCTCTCTCTCCCTCCGTCTCAATATCCCCTTTTCTACCACTGCACAAAATCAGTCATCGATCCTCCTCCTTCCTGTCGCCACCTCTCACTCACCTCAAGTCACTCCGATGATCACCGGTCTGAAAGGATAACTTTAATCTTTCTGCTCGTCCCGTCTGAGTAGACAAAGCAGACAAAAAAAAAAACCGGGCTGATCTGTATCATCTGTGGCAATTTTGAAACGTCGGCTTGGCTCTTTTGTGCCACTCCAACTATCTGTTTTCCTCCGGCTCGCCAACAACGCGGAGCATGTAAGGTGTCACAAGCAAAACCCAAGCCATCAGGTCACGCATGGCTCCCATCAGATGGCTCCAGCGGGAACGATTTCTTCCCCCGAAGCACCCCATCAGCTTTCTGCCAGAATTGCTTTCAAGGGCTGTTCGACACATAAAGATCTAGGTCAGCTCGTTCAGAACTCGATACGCAAAAGTCTGAGCTTAGTACGGCCAGACTACATATTGAGACTGACTCGTCCCCCAGTCCCTTTGAAAGAACTCCGGTCGAGTCAGCTGGTCGCTGTGAGTGAAGTTAATCCAGAACCTTAGCAGAGAGCCAAATAAGACCTTTTTAACAACGTTGCTTCCAGTCTATGGGGTCTATTTTGCTCCAGCGGTACTGCACCTGGGCACAGGTAGATCTGCTCGTTTTGTCCGATGCATGTATGTTATTTAGCGCCCGTTTTAGCGTCCAAGGACATCGGCTTGGATGTAACACCGGCTAGCCTGTGTGAGGGGATAACGCTGTGATCGCCAAAATGGAGCCCTATGAGTAACGTGAATGAGGAATTGGAAAATTTTAAGCCAAAAATGTGGCTGAGCTTACTTGGACTTTAATGATTTAAGTAAAAGGATAAACATAAAAATCAATGAACCGACACAAAGGTTTGAGGTGGTACTCACATCAGAGCAGTAGTATAAAATAAACCTTCCTTTGAATGACCAACCCTGCGCACTGAAAGACTACGTTTCCCTCTGTCGGTATGTTTAAAGTTCCAAGACTTTGACTAATTATTTTCTGTCTCATGACACACGTGCATTTTAACTTCCTAGACGTGTCCAAGAGTTTTTTCGCTGCCTAAGACCAAAAGGCTGCAGATGTCTACAGAGACTTTCTGCATGGACTTGACAGCGAGCCAGAAGGAAACTGGGTTCTGAAAACCCTTGTGCTGTTACCGGTCCTTCAGTCCAAACATAGAAACCGACAGGTCATCTGAGTCCTCCTATAATAGTGTGTATGGGAACTGATGTTCACAGCAGGCGAAAATACCTCGGGAGACCTCGTGCAGAGACGAAAACCAAAGAAAATCTAGCATTGGACACATTTACATTTCAAGAGAATTGTGCATAGGTTCAAGAAAAAATAAATCACACCTGCCCTTGGAGAGGTACCCAGAGAAGCCCAAATTTACTGATGAAAGTGATGAAAACTGATGAAAATTACAGCTTGATGACAGCTGTATCTGAAGGGACTTGCAGGTTATGTGTGGCTGAGTGCCATCTGAACCAGGTCTTCCTTTCCAGCAGACACGCATTTTCCCTTTCTTTAATATGAAATGTAAGAATTCATTCATTTGTTGAGGTACTTCAGTGTAGAATATCAACCATGTGATAAGCAGCTGAAAGAACTAAGTTAAAGACCACTAGGCAGTAATCAAAGTGTTGAAATTAATGTTTAGATATATATACACACACACACACACACACACACACACACACACACACACAAACACACACACACACACACACACACACACACA
>JAOYSI010070438.1:613-19909 GCA_025775065.1 Hiodon alosoides
ATGTACCCACAAACGCGGTTAGGGTTTGACTGCCACGTCTGCTTCATAACGAGCGGTCTCCTTTTTTCTGCACTTCAGTAGATGAAGCGTGTCCTAATAATGTACCCACAAACGCGGTTAGGGTTTGACTGCCACGTCTGCTTCATAACGAGCGGTCTCCTTTTTTCTGCACTTCACTAGATGAAGCGTGTCAGATCATTGTACCCTGCAGTCCAGCAGTACCCCCCATTCTACAAGGCCTCTGAATGCGGCATTTATTAACACTACTGTTCTGGGTTCAGATTTCTATGGAGAATACTTGGTTTTGAACCAAGCTCTACACAAAGCATAGTAACGGACAGCTGGTGTTGCAGTGGTTAAGGTGACAGACTTGTAACCGAAAGGTTGCCGATTCAAGTCCCACATGTTGTATCCTTGAGCAAGGTACTTTACCTGAATTGCTTCAGTAAAATATCCAGCTTGTATAAGTGGATGAAGGTAGAAAGTGTAAACTGTGCAAGTCACTTTGGATAAAAGTGCCGGCTGAAAAACTAAACAGTTCCTTTTCCTTTGACTGATACTTACTTTGTACGGCGATGGTTCAATTCTTTCACCAAACAGAACTTGGCCCAGATTTTCCGAGGGACGATTTCCTGATTTGACCGAGCAAAAGTCAAACCTATAAAAGAGAGAGAGAAACTGAGTGACTTCCCTGTGTAACCAGAACATGGGCACCGACTGTCCTACGGAGGGTTCTTACTCTCACAATGGCTATAACAGCTGCCCTTGAATGAGCAAATATACTCAGTTACCTAATTCTAACTACAATGCTAACAGCGACAAGCAAATATATTCATCAACAAAACTGGCTAAGACTTTATAACTCAGACACCTCTGGTGGCTGTTTGCACAGCTGCTGAAAGAGCCCCACCCTGGATCTACTTATTTTATTAGCCGACAGGGAAAGTACCAAATTTTCTGAGAACAGACTTTCATATTTCATACTGGGTTTGGCCCCATCCAACCCACTATACTCTAACTGGTAACAAGGATTATCAGGGACATCCCAAACTCGAGCTCTTGCAATATCCTTTAATGTTAAAAGGGAATAAGTTGCAGTCAGAGCCAAAATGAGAAAAACAGTCATCATGTCATGTATGACTTCAAATAAAGGACCAAAAATTACAGAATAATATAAAATAGAAAGAAATAAAATAAGAAATAAAACTGTAAATCTGTAAATCTGGTTGTTTATTTGGATAGCAATAAAAAAATGAAATCTATTAATGGAATTTACTCCGGGTTTGGTTAATAAAAGGCCTTTTTACTTACGCAGTGTATTCATAGGGCAGAACCGACTCCACAGAATCCAGTCTGTTCACAAACAGCTCGATTTCAGACTTAAGGGAAGAAAACAATATACAGATAATGTGTATCTGTAATAAGACAAAACCTGCACAATAAACATTTTTTTTAGAAATAATTCAGACGTGAAGCTATCCGGTGTCACCACCTCCATTCTGACCTAAATTAGTTATATCACAACAGCATGTGACTCGATCTCTCTATTTTAATCAAGTAATTCGTCGTGTTATATAATGGCTAAGGCATCAGATTACTATCACATCTTGCAAATTTAGCAAACCAAACAGCTTTTTCATACATTTCATAACTCCAGCAGCGAACTTGATTACGGTCATGCTTGTCAACTAGCTACTCTACATGTTAATAACTAGCCCCGTAGGTCGTAAATTCACATCAACAACCTAGAATAATTTGCAGAATTAAGTAAACACACCGTGCGAAAACTGTAGAGCGGTGTTGGCAAAACCTGCCCTTTATCGTCGTGTTACCGTTACTTAGCGTTTTAACTATTTATGCGTGTATACATTCGGCTTTCGACTTTCCCCATCTTTGGCCTCGATCTTGCTAGCACGTCGACCGCCGAGAGAAACATTATGTAGCTTTGACATGCTGAACAGTTCATCTTGCTTACGTTAAAAAAAGCACTACGTCGCCGATGTTTTATAGGTGATATTTACCCTGCAGTCCGGTATATCGTGCCCATCTTGATCACAAAAACTGACTGGAGCCAAACCCGGAAGATAGAAACTAAGGGTGGAAGGCAAGCTTCCACTAATAAGAATAAATAACCAAAAGCCAAATGGGATCTTGGAAACGAGGACCATCTTTCAATCAATTTGATTAACTAATAGTACGATACGGCTACATGCGAAATAAATCAAGTATATCTGTCAATCTATGCGGTTCTAAACGTACGCAAGACAGTTTACGTGGAGAATCTGCTACACGCAACCTATTTTCACCCCCAGACACGTCATCTACTACAAGTCGTCATTTTTTCTGCGGCAAAGGATTGTGGGACATTGGAGGAGAGGCAAATTCGCAATGACTTCGTCTCCGTTTGATTTCCCCCCTCACTTTTTCCCTTCAGGTTTTCGGTCTTTTAAAGAGCTTTTAGATTACAGTATCACGAAGACGTCCCCTGTACAGCAAAGTGCAAGTTGGCGTAGAACGGTGTGCGCAATTCATTCTCATTTACTCTCAGCAGGAGACTTTATTATTCCTGATTTAAAGTAACAGTAAATCTTAAAATTTATGACAGCAAAATAGAGCTAACAATGGATACTATGGCTGGCCTCGATTTTTGTTAATCGTAGTCCAACATTTAGCCACCAGAGAGCGCCATAGCCCAACGTTTGAGTTGAATACCACTACTTGCAGTTCATTTCTGTTTAATCAATCTCTTGATATCGGACACTTGGACTTCCTATAGATAAATGCACCGAATTCTTTGGATATGCTGCCAGCATATTGTGTAAGGCCTGTAAGGAATACTGGCTTTATACATGCCTTTGAAGTGGGTTATATAAACGCCTATTCATTTTTTAATGATAACTGTGTTACACTCAATCTCCCAGCTAGGGGAGTACATTGGACCCTGCAACCCTTCCTCTTGACGTGTTCCAGATACATGGCAAACCTATGTTAACGCAAAAATATTTTCCCTATCCCGCCATTTCTGGAATTACTTTCCTATAAGGGGGCGTTACTGTACCATTAGATCTGTTGTCGTCTTTTCCCTGCAGCAGAGTACAGCGTCAGTCCTGCAGATATTAACAAACAGTTGTCTCAGCAGTCATTTAATTAATCATATAAAGTTGTTACTTAATTTTTTTACATCATTTATTTTACAAACTTGAATCCAACAGTTAAGTCTACCCTAAACCAGAAAAAAGGCACTTCCAATAAAACCGATCATAGTCTTTCTTTCAAACCCATATAAATTGATCTTTTAGGCCACTAAGCACTAGTACTGATAGAGAACTGTTATCAGGAGCTATAAGGATTGACAACTAACAAGTGCTGTCGCTGCACTATAGCCTGCAGAAAAACCTGACTAGCGTCTCATCTGTATTAATCGATTCTGGAAAAATTGTTTGCTTTTGGGCAAGTACATTAAATTGTTAAATTAATAATATCTCTGGTTCCAATCGGCCCATACAGCAAACTGTTCACAAAACACGAAAACAGGAAGGTACAGGTACCACAATCTCCCATGAGGCCGTGCGGCGCTCTTCAGCCTACTCATGGAATTATATCTTAATCAGAGTGTTGGAAATGTTTTTAATCATTTGGGAAAATAATAATAACAGTTTTGCGGACTTCAGGAGGGTCATGATACAACTCGCGTGACCATATAACATAATTTCTTATACAAAGTGTACGTAATATTCTACTAAAGTTGTTCACATTCATAATTGACATCTGAGTTACATCTGGAAACCTGTCCAGCAAATGCAGAAAGTGCTTCTTCCGGCTGTGGTTTTTAGTCAGTTTTAACATCTGCCTGAGTTTTGGTTTTGCTTCCTGCTTTACCATACGTTGTCTGCTTGTCTGCACTGTTTCCCGAAGAATGACAGAATGCAGAGCAGGTTAAAACGTGCATCCTTTTGGAACAAAAACTCATATTTCCTTTTTTGTTTCAATGGTCATTATGGTCAACGGCCGGTCAAGAAAGTCTGATGAAGGTCAGTCACGGTCCTGGGGCTCAGGCTCGAGGCACTTTTTACTGAGATACAGACCGGCCGATTGGCAGCATTCACGTTTCACAAGCGTGTTCCTTATAAACTTAGTCAAAAATAGCCCAAAAGGCAGTTCGTGGTGAAGACATTTTCCACAATACTTTCATTAAAGGAAAAGCACTACAGCTATTATAATTAACAAGCTGGTTACATTTATGGGTGAATTTAATCAATCATTTAATAATACTTCATTCTGTGCATTCATTTATTATGCAGACAACAGGGATATAATGAGTCAGACAAAAAGTTTTTTTTCTAGTATCATAAACTGCTCTTGTTCCTAACCACCCTAAACCACCTGCTAGCACCTAACCCCCCCACCACCCCCCTCTGTGTCACACTCGGGATATCGTATTTGGGACATAAACACCTGCAACTTTACTGAAAAACAAGAAAAATTAACCAGCATAAATAAAAACAGTTGTGCACCTTTCGCACACAAAAACAAAAAGCCCACTGCACGGCAACAGCAGAGAGAGGAGGGGAAATGTATCCAAACCACAGACCATGCAGAGTCTGGATAGGCATGCCGTTTACTGAGCTGGGTTCACTGCAGAATAGCCAAGTGTTAATCACCATGAAACTGGTTTGTGTAGTTACACGTTAGTGTATTGTCACAAGTTTGTGTAGTTACACGTTTGTGTGCTGTCCCACGTTTGTGTAGTTACACGTTTGTGTGCTGTCCCACGTTTGTGTAGTTACACGTTTGTGTGCTGTCCCACGTTTGTGTAGTTACACGTTTGTGTGCTGTCCCACGTTTGTGTACTTTGGATGAGCTTTTGTCGTTTTTGTTCTGACACATCTACATACACAAAACTGGTTTGAGGAAGATCTCTGAGAAGCATAAAACAGTGTGGGTAATGAAACACTGCCGGGGTTTGGAAGGGGAAGGTCTGTCCAAATTAAGAGGAAGGTTTGTGGCTTTTTCTACAACAGTCGGTTTAGAAGTGTACGGCAATTCGAGGGCTATTGAAACAGGGATGACCACCATCGACGTAGGAACGAAAAACAACCAAAGACAATGATCTGGGGGTCAGCACTGCTGACCTGTCCAGAGGGGCAGTCCTGGGTCAGGGGCATCATGGATCCAGAAAGCCTCCTAAAAACAAACTCTTCAGCAGTTCTCATTTGGCCCCTACAGCCTTTCTGCAGATAAACCACCTGTACCGCCAGTTTCATGGTGATAATATATATACACTATTAATAAGATAATAAGAAGAGAACATTTTTAAATAATTATTTCTGTGACTATTCATTTTAGTTGTATGTGTTTTCAATCAATAACCAGGTGTATCGGATGTGTATAATTTATAAAATTGTCTTCTTTATTCATCCATTAAAATGATAAATGTATCACTAACAGATACAAAATGCAAAAAAAAAACCCCACAGGAAATGATGTGAATCACTATGGTTACCATGGCAAAGAGGAATTATCGTTCCGTGATTCACAGTTGATGTGTCAGTCACTGGACAGTGGAGGAAGTGTTCATCGTGCTGGTCTGCGAGTGAAGAAAATTATTATCTTGGACAACCTTTCTCCTGTTCGGTAAGCATTGACTTAAATGAAGTGGGTTGATTGACTGAGAAGATCAGTTAGAATTCAAATGAAAAATAATTTGGGTTGCTTTTTAAATTTGTATAAACTGTAAAAAGAAAAAGAAAAGCTTTTGATTAAGAACAATCTTACCATGACAGAATAATTGTATTTAGTTTGAACTCACAATGATGGTTGTATAAACGGTAAAAAAAAAAAGGGTTAGGGTTAGGGTTATCTTACCATAACAGAATCATTGTAATGAATTGAGTTTGAATGCAGTATACACATAACAGACACAAGAGGTGTGCCAGAGTGGATCTGGGAGGGAGCTCCGTTAGTGTGCGTACCTGGTTAGTGTGCGTGCCTGGTTAGTGTGCGTGCCTGGTTAGTGTGCGTGCCTGGTTAGTGTGCGTGCCTGGTTAGTGTGCGTACCTGGTTAGTGTGCGTGCCTGGTTAGTGTGCGTACCTGGTCAGTGTGCGTACCTGGTTAGTGTGCGTGCCTGGTTAGTGTGCGTGCCTGGTTAGTGTGCGTACCTGGTCAGTGTGTGTACCTGGTTAGTGTGCGTGCCTGGTTAGTGTGCGTGCCTGGTTAGTGTGCGTGCCTGGTTAGTGTGGGATGATTGCACATGCATGTTCAACAGCACTGCTTTGTTTAAGGTTCAATGAATAGATGTATGGGTGTAGGGTGGTCAACAGGACCTTCTGGTTCTAAGACTGGGGGCGGGTTCAGCTAACAGGCGGACACTCACATGTGGCCTGGCGTTGACACAGGCATTCATCTGGGGCCACAGCGATAGTCTTTTCCCCGAAGGTTTGTGTGCAGGGAAGTCGAGGAACTGTGGAGTGGGCACAACTGCTTTCTATGTCTCTAGCGCAGAAAGTATTGGTGTTAAACCGCGCAACGTCAAAGCTGTGTGGTTAAGACTGTTATAGTCTGAATAAGCTGACTTCTGACCCAGGGGGGAGAGCTACACCAAAATCCTGACGGTAGCAACGTGGGATGCTTTATTTAAAAATAAAGCATTTATTCTAACGGTTAATACTGCCACCAGAAAAATACTCTAATACTGCTGTCAGTGTACGACCTCTGTCTATGCTTATACTTATAGAAAAACAAAAACAAAAAAACAATCCATTTATTTAGATTTAGATGTAGGCTTTAATTAAAGCTGCTCAATCAAAATCCCATCTAATCCTCAAAAATAAAAGTTATCAATAGGGAATGTGTTCCACCATGTCGCCCCCTGCTGACTCACATTACTAAGGTAAACCTCGGTAAAGGTATAGCTGTGCACAGATACAGCGACGAAGATATGGTTAAGATCGTTATAGTTAGAGTAACTTGACTTGTCACGCTGACATCAACAGCTTCTTTCAGTAAAATGACGAAATTACGACAGAACTGTAAATACAATGCTGTCCGATTGTGATACTTTTGTAAAAAAAAAAAGGTGCTGTGGTTGGAAAACAGAAAACAGCTTATTTATGTGATGTTATGAGAACAGTACGCAACACCGCTCCAATCTCAATTTATTCAGACGCCAGGAGCCACTGTTTCAACACAGTCAGTGGCAGTTTAAGTGCATCAATAAGGCCATTGTTTTAAGTGACATAAACGCGTCGAACTTCCTCAGAAACTTCCAGAAAGCAGACCATACAGTCACCCAGTAAAAAAAGAAAAATCAGACTGAACCACCCAGAGGGAGAACCAACGCAGACAGAGAAAACTGGAATAAAAGTCAAGTGACTAAAATCATTCAGAAATCACTGCCAGACGTCCTGACAAAACAAGACGCTGTGTAGGGGTCGCCATACCAGACAAACAGACAGGAAGTTACATTAGGTTCATAGCTAACCTGAAAACGGGCCTAAAACAGGGGAAAGGTAACTGGTGCACACCTCTTGCAACTATAGACAAAGGGCATTAATAGTCAACATGGTTAACATGAGAGGTGGGGTCATCAGATGACCGTACTCAACCAAAGGCTAGGAACGTTGAATTTGCCTGTTAATGCATTTTTAGTAGTTAGCAGGTTATATTATACCCATCAATGTATATTTTCACAATTATATCTTTTTTGTAAGTAAAAAAAAAATGCTATGAAATACAGTCTTGTAAAGTCCCAGTTTTTTTGTTTTTTTTTAAACATGGTCTCAGTAATGATTTGTTTTGCTATATACAGTTTTAATCCTGTGTTTAACACTGATCCATATAATCTAAATTTAAATGAATTAAATCATGAATTAAACTAGCTAGCTAAACCCGTGTGACGGTTGTTATTGATGAAAGAGGTAAGGTTACCGAGGGATTTAACATTAGATGACAGGCCACCACCACTCCTGCAGGCAGAGCGCACAGGTAATTCAGCCTCATTCAACCACGTCCTCATCGCCTTTAAAGAGTTCCACACTTTAAAAACCCGCTGCTCTGCCCGGGCCTCACTCACGGCGGTCTATTGTCCCACCGGCTACAATCTACGCAACTATCTGGATTATTTCAGTGGATGTGGGGTGAGCGATATGTAGACACATCATTTGTAAGCAAACAGAATATTAATTACAATCTTTTTTGTTTCAGCACAACAAAGAACTGTGTATCCTTGACCCAATGGAGATGAAGAGAGTCTCCAACTGGAGTGCCAACGGTTCGTGCACTAATCTCTACGACCATCGGCGTATAGCTCAGGTGCTGATTCCCCTGCTCTACTCGCTGGTCTTCACCGTGGGCCTGTTCGGCAATGCATTGGCCCTCTACGTCATCCGCTCCAACCTCAAGAAAATGAACTCCACCACACTCTATTCCGCCAACCTGGTCGTGTCCGACATCCTCTTCACCCTCTCACTGCCGCTGCGTATCCTCTACTACGCCCTGGGCTTCCACTGGCCACTTGGAGAAGCCCTCTGCAAAGCTACTGGCTTAATATTCTACATCAACACCTATGCTGGGGTCAACTTCATGACCTGCCTGAGCGTGGATCGTTTCATTGCGGTCGTGTTGCCACTCTCCTGTAGCCGTTTTCGCCAGGTTCAGAATGTCAAGTACATCTGCCTAATCGCCTGGCTGATGGTGCTAGCTCAGACCCTTCCCCTGTTGTCCATGCAAATGACCAACCTTGAGCCAGACCACTCCATCACCTGCATGGAGTACCCTAGCCTTGAGAAGGTCGACAACCTGCCTTTCATGCTGATTGGGGCGGTTTTCCTGGGTTACGGCGTCCCCGTGGTGACCATCCTGGTGTGTTACTCCATGCTCTGCTGGAAGCTGTACTTCAGCGCCAAGAACAAGCGGCTGTCGGGGAGGTCGGGACGCAGCCAGAAGGCCATTACTGTCATCTGCTGTGTCATCCTGGTCTTTGTGGTCTGCTTCAGCCCGTATCACATCAACATCCTGCAGTATATGATTAGGAAGCTTCGCTACGCCGTTGGCTGTGTAGAGCTGTATTCCTTCCAAGTCTCTCTCCACATCTCTGTGTGCCTCATGAACTTCAACAGCTGTCTGGACCCCTTCATCTACTTCTTTGCCTGTAAGGGCTACAAGAAGAAAATTCTGATGCTAATGAAGAGGCAGGTGAGGGCTTCTCTCTCCAGTGCGGTCCGGAACTCCCCAGATGGCTGCTCCAGAGATGTCATCGACAATATCGTCCTGGGCAACGTCCTGGGGAACAGTTGTTCAGAAAACCTCCAAAACTCTAGGATGATCTGAAAGGACTGAAAACCTTCTGAAAGTGCAAGCAACAATGGACCGAGAGAAACACAGTTATTCTGCTAACAGGACGCCTCTCATTCCCTGTAGTCAGAACCGCACTAGGTACTAAAAGCCCCTGTAGTCAGAACTGCACTGGGGACTAAGCCAACAAGTTTCCACGTGTGGTCGTGAGAAGATTAAGACAGCAAGGGTGTCACACAACCTGTTTCATAAGGCAAGCACAGCTGTCAGTCACAGCCAGGGCCCAACTCCTCTGTGAAGGTGGATGGTCTTAGAAAGTATAAAGAAGAAGCTGATTTATCGAAAATTCTCAAATATCACCATAAAAAAAGGTTGGCAGATAAAAGTGAGATGACTTTCAGATGAAGAAAACGGTGAGATGACGTTCCGATGAAGAACTCTCGATTTCACTCCAGTCCGCTGGTAGTTCCATAGCCAGTAGATGGCGCTACATAACCTTAGCTTCCTCCAATTCTTTTCACTGTGACCCTATTGGGCCGGTTTAAAAGCACCTGGCGGGTGGAAGTCGTGTGCAAAGATATGACTTTATCAGTATCAACCAAAATCAACATTAATCACCATTTATATATCCATATATCTATCTATTGGGCCAGACCCAATATTCTACAGCTGAGGTTTAAGGTATTCGGTCCCATGAATTAGTTCTTAATGGTCTGCTTAAGTTTGAACCAAAGATAAGTTCAGCGTGCCTCCAATCTTTACGTCAGGCATAATTAGAAATAAATAAATCTTCTGTCCAGATATAACAGCTAGACCTTTAAACCCCCTGACCAGTATTAGAAGATGAGGAAAACAAGCACACCCCCCCCAAAAAAAAAACACAACTTGATAACAAGTGTCTCCCGAGGAGCAGGAATTGAAAATCAGATATTCATTCATTTGATCTTATTTCAAGACTCAACAACCAGCTGCCTCTCTGGGAACAGAAAAATAGCCATTAAACAAAGCTATGTAAAAATACCTTCCTTTTCCCCTGCCCCCCCGTGCTGAAAACAAATCAGTCCTTGTGTACAGTGACCATCTGTTTGTTATTTGGTATGTGTGAATACATGTCGTAATGACTTTGTGAATCGCTCGGAGAAGCGAGACGCTTGAGGACTCTCGACGAGCCACGGCTTTCAGAGCTAATCATATAATTGGAAAGAATGGTCTATGACAAATGAAGACGCGTAGAGGCAGACAGCTGTGAAGTGAATACGTAATCGCTGTAGAAGTCACGTTGCTCTGGATGTTTTAAGACAGCTTAATAGAGTCTGCCTGTCTGCACACCATCAAGTAATGATCAGGGTTATCATAGTGATTTAGAAAATGTCTAAATACGGCTTCTTCCTCAACGCCTTGCATTACTGAATTGGTCTGCCCTCACATTTTGTTGTACCGCTAGTTACCCTGCATCCCGTTTCCATCGTCCTGAGTCCTAACCCTGCCAGGGAACTGGTATTTATTTTAACAATTCCCTCTGTGGGTTTACGCTACGCCGTCACTCACATGCTGGACAATACTGGACAAGCATATCTTCGGACATAAGGCTGACAGTCACCCCATACGGCCCCCTTAACCCATACAGCGATTAGCATTCTCTTGCTAACTTAGTCCCTGACCACTACATGCCTGTGTTCCTGTGATATATCCTTTTATCGGCAGAACAAAGCAGTCGCGGTTCAGTGCACCTCCTAACATTACTATCAGTTTTTATACATGCTTGCTGATGCCAGGGCATCATTCAAAGAACGAATACGAGGTTTTAAAGACTGGAAGCTGGTCTATTTGCTCCTTAGTCCGCAGTCAAGAGACACGTGTTATTCAGGTTATTTAATAATAAATGAGTTTAATAAACAGCCATGATGCTATGTGAACATTCCCTGTGCATTGCTGCTGAATTGTATTTTTTCCAAAACCGTACTGCAGCTGACCACCCGCAACCTTGTTAGCAAGGTAAAAAAAGAGAAAAAGAAACAACAGTGAGGTAATTTGAAAAAAATGCCAAATTAATTGATGTATTTGTGTAGCATGGCGAAACAGAAATAAAGATGTCCGCAGAGCTCGTTTCCTGCTGTTTTCTGTTCTGTGAAGGCAAGGGAACAGATGGTTGCCGGCCTGTTCTGTCTTACATCTTCCCACAACTGGCACACATCCTTTCAGTCCATTAATCTTCCACACAATTGCAGTAGCACAACTATATTTACACTTCAGGAGAGAGCGAAACACGCCAACACAGCTGTCAGGAAGTAAAGACTAAAAAACTCCTCTCTCTCTTTGAAAGGCTGGTGTAAAACAGCAAGAGAAAAATAATTCAGCCTTCAACCAGACCCAATAAAACTGAAGTCCTGCACGGGGAAACAGAAAATACTCATTAGCACATATGTTACAGCAAGGGTACGGTTAGCTTTTAGGCACAGTTTTAACACTCACTCTACATCTGTTTTAAGTTGTGATTCATGTTGTTTAAATGGGATGGCTGGGGTTTGGGCTTGGGTTAGGGTGAGGGTTTAGGTTAGGGTTAGGGTGAGGGTTTACACTTTGGCAGAATACCTGTGCAAACATGTGGCATAAATTCTCATCTAATAATGTTGTATTACCGAGTAAATTACTCCAAATGTAACAAAAGCATTAGCACATAAATAAAATAAATAGACAGTCCATATACTGTACACACTTAAAGCCAGTATAGGACTGGCTCAGGTTACATGCAGTCCCCCATAAAAGCCTTAGAGGTGGGTCCTGAAGTAGTGCATGAGCGTGCATGAGCGTGCATGAGCGTGCACACTGTGCCTAAGACCTGCTGTGGGAGACAGCGGTGTGCAGAAGCGTGCATGAGCCTGCACGTGCATGAGCGTGCACGCTGTGCTAAAGACCTGCTGTGGGAGACAGCGGTGTGCAGAAGCGTGCATGAGCCTGCACGTGCATGAGCGTGCACGCTGTGCTAAAGACCTGCTGTGGGAGACAGCGGTGTGCAGAAGCGTGCAGGGGAGAGGGAGGTTCCGTGTGAGTCCGTGAGAACGTCACTAGGATAGGTATTTCAGGAACCTAGCTCTCATTACCCTTCCCTGTAGCGCCGCTGCACCAGTCTGCAGCTAAATTGAAAAATCAATTCCAATTTAAATGATTGGAATAAAGAACTCTAGCAGTCAGAGATAAAAAGGCATTCTTCTCCAAGATCTTATTTAATTGGAAAGTCCCTTCTTCAGGGTATTCTAATGGATATGAAAGAAGATTGCAAAACAAAGTTGAAGAGCTTGAGGGAGGTTAATAGCTTCAGTGCTTTTCTTTTCCTACACAGCCAACCCCCCTTTCTGCTTTCTCTTTAACAGATCTACCAAATGGCCAACCCATTTTCTGCCTTCCCTTTAACAGATCTACCAAATGGCCAACCCCCTTTTCTGCCTTCCCTTTAACAGATCTACCAAATGGCCAACCCATTTTCTGCCTTCCCTTTAACAGAGCTACCAAATGGCCAACCCATTTTCTGCCTTCCCTTTAGCAGATCTACCAAATGTCCAACCCCCTTGTCTGCCTTGCTTATAAACTATACCACGCTTTGACCCATAGCTATATCACCACTGCACTGGGAAAGGGCATATCCTTAGTACCTGACATGCAATTCCACACCGACGATGTAGAAAAGAATACCAGGATCTGGTCAACAAATAGGTTGCAACCAAGCCCAAGTTAAGTTGGTAAACGAACGCTGGAATTTGCCCTTTGAGAACATGACTAGTGTCTGAAATGGTGCTAAGGTAAACACTGTGAATCTACCGAAAAGCCCTGTGTCATTTGAGTTAAAGATGGGATCCTTTCTCTTTTCATTGACATGTTTGTTTGGATTTAGATAAAAACTCTCTGAAGAGTTCAGTCCGGCTTCATTACCTGCAAAGAGACTAAAAATGAAAAGGTGGGCCCTCAATTTCACGGTGCATTATCCCCCCCGTTCTCTTTCCCGACTCTCATTTTCATTAAGGCCACAGACAACCATAAATTACCGTGCAATGTCTAAACTCAGGCCACACTTCTAGCCATGCGTTTCAATCAGGGTCCATCCGTGTCGTAGCCTGAGAAACGTTCATGTCCTAATGTGGTACAGACCATGGAGGAATTAAATACAAACATACGTGTTACTCTATTGACCCACATCAGCCAATGGAATAGCAGAATTATTTCATCCACCGAACGGATTCCGGAGAAGCAGAGCTTTGCAGTTTTCTTGCACCCTAGACCTGATGTATTTGAAATGAACCGAATGAACGATTACAAGTTCACCATGTTCACATGTTTTATTACGCAGTGACACTAGAGTATATAAAACACCGACATACACACACTCATACATTCACCACACAGATACCTGAAAGGGAAACAAACCTGGACGGAGAAACAACCTGATATCCTCAGCATTGCTAAGGTTAAAGGAACATAACCTGATCTTCTCCACAGTGTAATTCTTAGCGTAATGTGTGTGTGTGTATATATGCATAAATCTAAATGTTTAGATAAACCTGCTGGTCTTGTGAATCTAAATCGGATGGATTTTATTGTAAAAAAAAACATTAAATAAGATTAACATTATCTTACAGACATGTCAAGAATATCCTTGGAACTATATATATCAACTTATAAATATGTATTTTAGTAAATATATATTAGGTATTTCAGTGTGTGTGTATATATATATATATATATATATATATATATTTAAACCATTAGTGTTTCTGACTCACGGCACGGCACCAAAAAAAAAAAAAAAACATGTTTTATGTTCACTTTATACTCTATTAGGAAGGGTTAATATCTCATCATAAGAACGGGGTGGTAGACTTCTACTTCTGTACCATGTTGGTAAACTAGGCTGCTTCCCGCAGCACTTTGACCAGGGCATATCGGAAAACTCATCTGCCTGCAGAAATTATTTAGTGTCTTTTCTTAATGATATGGAGTTGAATCATGACTGCAAAAGACGCGAGGTGTGTCTTTCAGGTCCAGTCAATGTTGTTTTAACCAGGAGTTGCATAAACTTTTCCTCAATCTTTTAGCTTCAAAACGTAGTTGTTTTATATCAGAGCCATTTCTCCGGTTAATGAGTAAAAAAATCACGGAGTTCTTTAGAGAAACAACCCCACAGTGTGCTATAAAACCTAATTATCAAGTTAACAAGAATTATTTTTATAAACGACTAAAAGTATGTTCCAGTTTCCCCATATCGGTTATTTGATTTTAGCAATGCTGAAAAATCATACCATAAAAATAAAATAATTACATTTCCACAATGTATTGGAAAGCTGACAACAGATCTGATCCTTTTTCAAATCACTCCAAAAGTATTCTAGCAGAAAATATAATTTATGAATTATTTTTACTGCAGGACAAATGTTTCCATACCTGCAGGCCTTGGGTGGATGGCAGGTTTTTGACTGTCTTAAAAATTAAATAAACAATAATAAAAATTGAATTAAAATATTTATATTGTGTTTCTACTTCATACACAACATCATCTCTCAGCTTTATTTACACATGCAGAATCATTTCCCTTGCTTTCCATTGCAGTTTTGTTCTGATATATACAACTATAGTAAGAAAAAGGAATCCCCAAGAAGATCGTAGTGTATTGTTATCTAATTTAGAAAACAAAATGTTTCTTTGTTTCTTAAAAAAAAAAAAAAAAAATAATAATAATATATATATATCAATATATAGCTAAATTCACATTTAATTCAGGGCTTTTCTCTAAGCTAAGATTTTTATGCTGTTAGATATTTAATATAACAGCTCAGAATTTCATACAAAACAAATAACAATGGTCTGATCTGCGCTCCAAAGTTTCCATGCTGGTTAAAAATCAGTATAAAAGTCTTCAGGGTTATGGAGTTTGTTTCATATTAACAAGACTTCTGACGTCCTCAGCCTCCCAAACAAGATTTTACACACAACATGCATATCAGTCCAGGCTCTGCAGCAGTTACAGTACAGTGTTTGCATCAGTGAGGGGAAAATGGAAAGAAAAAGGTTTTAATTCTACATTTTGATACAATCTTCCTTCTATGTGAGGTCACATACAAACACTTCCAGAGAACTGTGTGAATTAAGATGAGCGTTTACAGTAACTGCTTCAGACTGTTGTAAAAAATTCCTTTTCTCGTGGATTTTATCTTCATCCATCACTGGTGTCAGTGCATCACAGTCGTTTTAAAAAAAAGTCTTCCATCTGCAAACAAACAAGCAAGCAAGCAAAGAAATTAAGGCGTATTTCCAGGGAATTATAAGTAAAAACATATTAACTGATTGAACAATTACATAATGCATTAATATTTAATAAACCGCATTTAAAAAATTGATTTTAATAGATATCAATAGTATCTTATGCGGCAGGCCTCACTTCCTGTTGCATGTGTTAAGGTAATTTCCCTTAACACGGTTGTCTGAGCGTACGTGTCTCGCACAATGTGAACCTCTTAATAAATGCCTTTTCCTGTGTGGAAGACGCCATTCTCTGAGATGCTCCAGACACTTGTCATGTAGTGGGCTTTGTCCGTTTGTCTTTGAGGAACGCCGAAGCACGGCTGAATAAACACACGCTCTCTGTGCTGGAGTGGGTGCAGCTTCTGTTCGGCGAGGCTTAGGCGTTTAACAGGCCTTTATTAACCTTAACCTTATATCTTCTGTGAAGGAAAAAATCGCCACGCCCCGGAAGGGTTTCTTGTTTCAGAGTCTGACTTTCAATAATTAAAATGAATAAGGCATAAAGTGGTCTGGAGTGAATAAAGGCATGTAGGCAAACACTACTAGACCAAAATCAATTCAAGAAAACGTTGGACTAGTAGGAACAATAAATATAAATATATATATATAAAATATTTTTTAAATCATATTTTAGTGAAAGCTGATTAACACATTGATCTCATGATTTAAAAAATGTCTAAAGAAATATCTAAGCACGTTTGTTAGCAGGGACAAAGGGTTGTTCTGGCTACACACCTCAGCACCTGTTGGGTCGTAACAGGTGCTGTTACCTGGTTCAGCTCCTTTTACAAGAGCACACATAACACTCATCCAGTCCACAAATTTAAGCAGGGATTTCCACAGAAGGAAATGAAATGTGCTTTTAATATTTTATGTGCAAGTGGTTAAAAAAACAGAAGCAAATTAAGTAGACAATTTAATTTTACCCTAAAGCAGTTTTGGCATAATCTACCCAACCGTTTGAAATATAAACAAAAAAATATAGAGTAAATGAAAAAGGTACTCCTTGCTAAATTTAGCATAAATAATGGCTGAACACATTAGGGATTACTAAATTCTGTTTGCAATAAAATTAAATGGTCAAAGCAATATTTGAAAAAATATGTTGGTGTGAAGGGATCCATCAGCGTGGATAAAATACACAAGGCAGTGAGTTTACTTGGGATGCTTTAACGGGGGGAAATGGCATGCTATACTGGATTTGGGGATTCTCAAAGATCTCGGGACGTGTCCCTCGTCAAGGTCTACAGTATTGTGATCATCAATAACTGTCTAAGATCTTGCTTTAACTTCATGGTGGTTGTTAAATTACGGATGTGTCTAGCCCCAGAATTCTCAGCATTTACGTTGCTATAGGCAACGCAGATTCCGATGCCCCTCCTCTTTTCACTCCTGAGACACTGTGGCACCACAGCGACTGCGAAGACTGATGGGTAATATTTCTCTTTCAGGAAAACGCTGTTACCATAAAAACCCCACGTTCCCTTCCACGACCTGTGGAGGTCACTCGAATGGGTCACGTACAGTGTAAAGAAGCAAACGACGCTGAGATTCGGCAGAAATGTTCAGAATTCTGGGGTTCTTGAAGGGAAATGGGTCATTAGAGGTGCTTCATATTTCATATTTGAAAGGAAACCCACAGACACTGCGGCGCTCTGGGGCTGGAATTGCTCATTTCTGCCCTACAGAGATGCAGGCTTTAATTGGCCGTAAAAATGGAAATTCATTATCAAGCCCAAACAACCATTAACACATTTGGTTCGTTTAGACAGATCTAGTAATATTGCTATTGTCAACATTTCAAATGTAGGAAGACCTCGAAACAGTATGGCCGTGTATCTGGAAAAACTAAAGTAACTGAATAAACAGCCAGTACCACAAATAATCCTTTGATGAAGTATGAAAAAGTAGCAATGTATTTCTAAGGTATATAATCACTTTTAGACATGGAAGTGTGCCAATGAGTGCAAAGGCAATCAAATGAGATGAAATTCTGCCAAAAGACATGGCCCGTGAACCCTGGTTTGGAGAAAATCTCCCTGAATGTCATGCAATGCGTTAAGCGACTGGAGGGCAGGGTGAACTTTAAAAAAACAAAAAACAATTATTATTATTCAACACGTTGACTGGCCCTGATGCTCTGGGTCATGTGACTAAGACAATCAGACTAAGCCAATCAGACGCATGCATGAGATTGTGGAATAAACAAATCTGCAGCAAATCTGGATGTCTGTGTTTTCTGCTCTCTGTTAGGCTCGGGTGGAGGAGGATGGTGCCGTCAGCAACACCAGTGACACCAGCGACACCAGTGATTTCACAATGAACAGTTTTATTTTCCCCAGTGCCGTAAAAGACTCTTTAACGGAGGCTATCAAGTACTGATAAATTAAATTCATTTAAAATTAACGTATATGCCTGCATTTAAATATCTGTAGCCAGCTAAATGTTTACCTGACGCAGAGCAATAGTGAAAGTTAATAGTATAATTAGTAGAAGTCGTCAGTTTGTAAAATAAGTATGGTGTTTTTCATAAAGGACAAAAGTATCCTGCTTTACTGCACAAAAGGGTACACACAGCACAATATACACCTATATATAAACCTTAATCCATTAAAAAAAACCTATTATAAAACTCAATTTTCTTGACCTTTCTCCGTAGAACCCCAGATGGTAATAAAAAATGTAAACATTGGGTCAAGATAAGCTAAAGCTGACATACTATAACAGAAAGTAGACGTACTTCACTCGGGGAAAATGAACCTTGTATTGCCCTTTCAGGATCAGTTTTACTCTTGTTGCGTTCGGTCTCTGTATCCTGGGTCAATGCGTCTAGGAGAAGTGAAGGATAATGAGGATTAAAAACTAATAGTCTTTTAAAAACATTCATGAAAAGTACAAGACTAATAAATTAGTCAAAGTTCAGTGAAAGCCCTCGTGAAGGAATGTTTTCAGGAATTTAAGGTGGGATTTTGAGTACACTACCGGGATTAAAAGTTTTTGTTTTAAAACATCAGTCTTTTTTTGAGCTGTGTATTCAGCAAAACCGGATAACTCTTGTTATTTTCTCACTCCATTTCATTCCTGAACCACTGACAGACTACTGACAAGAAGGTGACTGAAACGTTGCAGAAAGCGAGAGGCGGGTTCTGTGTGTGAGGGAAGATCCTAACCATTTAAGGTCCTGAGACGTTCTGTTGACAAGCACTGCCTCTGAGTTTGTTCAGACTGTTCTCGTCTTTTGGATTCATACTGCAAGGCCTCTTGCAGTTTCCTCTTGGCCTTTTTCTCTTTCTTTAACCGCTTCTGAATTATTGCTGGGGGGACAGACACATACATCGCACATATATCGCACAAACATTGCACGTTCATCACACATATATCTGGGTGTTACACTTTGCGTATTACTAGTGAGAAAGGTCACTGGGTGTTACACTTTGCGTATTACTAGTGAGAAAGGTCACTGGGTGTTACACTTTGCGTATTACTAGTGAGAAAGTTCACTGGGTGTTAAACTTAGTGTATTACTAGTGAGAAAGGTCACTGGGTGTTACACTTTGCGTATTACTAGTGAGAAAGTTCACTGGGTGTTATACTTTGCGTATTACTAGCGAGAAAGGTCACTGGGTGTTACACTTAGCGTATTACTAGTGAGAAAGGTCACTGGGTGTTACACTTTGCGTATTACTAGTGAGAAAGGTCACTGGGTGTTACAC
>JAOYSI010070449.1:9779-22253 GCA_025775065.1 Hiodon alosoides
AACACTTGTGTACACACACTAACAAAACCACACTGCATCAACCAATAAAAAACACTTGTGTACACACACTAACAAAATCACACTGCATCAACCAATAAAAAACACTTGTGTACACACACTAAAAAAACCACACTGCATCAACCAATAAAAAACACTTGTATACACGCACTAACAAAACCACACTGCATCAACCAATACAAAAAACTCGTGTAGACACACTAACAAAACCACACTGCATCAACCAATACAAAACACTTGTGTACACACACTAAAAAAAACACACTGCATCAACCAATAAAAAACAACTGTATACACGCACTAACAAAACCACACCGCATCAACCAATACAAAACACTCGTGTACACACACTAAAAAAACCCCACACTGCATCAACCAATACAAAACACTCGTGTACACAAACTAACAAAACCACACTGCATCAACCAATACAAAACAGGAGCGCTAGTGTTCATTGCTTGTCCTATCCGTACATTTGTCAGGGAAATTAAGGGGGTATGAACATTTAATAATACATTTTAGGGGCCTGTCAACTCAGGGGTGTGCCGAGGGGAATTAATATGTCATTGAGTTATTTATTATTTGTATTTATACGGTGGTCATGGTCAATCAAGTAAACCAGGCTGAGTGCACATCCATAAACGCACAGCGTGCCCGAAACTGGTTTACACAGCTGGGCTTATGGTGAAAATGTGTTACAAAAACAAAATACATCGCCAATCTTCACTATCAACACAATGATTACATGTTAACTCAATAAAATTAATGGTTTAGCTACATTTATCGTCTTCAAGTACCTGATCTTAATTCATAAAACGTATGTCGTCCACACCAGATCAGAGGCGGTGAGGTAAGCTGTTATCCCCTCCTATTTTTTTTCCTCCATTGAATGTCGGGAGTTGTCCTGTGAAAAACAAGAACTACTTCAGTTTAAATTCGCTTTTGCTTTTGAATCTAAAGGAAATTCCTAGTTTGTCTGAATATCCCATTAGACCGTATACACAATGGTGCCGTGAATTTTTAGCATTGCTCTCAAGGCAAACGTTGTCTTGGCTAGCTGACCAATTAGCTACTTAGTCAGCTAGCTTAACGACTTCCACCATGTGACCAACTTCGAAGACTAGTAGCTATAAAAAGGCATCAAGGGTTTGATTTCCATGCATTGACTGCATGTTATACAGACGGCATGATAGTTAAAGCATACCAACCTGTCCAACGAAGCAGATAAAACCATGTAAAATACAAAATTATTCGATACCCACAGTAACCATGTATTCGCGTGAAGCTGCTTCACGTGTTACACGAAAGTGACTTGCGTGAGCAAAGGTCTGGAGCAGGTTTGCTCGACTCTCGAGAATATAGGAGGTGGCCGAGAGCAAACGTTATGTATACTAACTACTTAGCCGTTGAAACAAGCTAGTAAAAAATACAAACTATTGCTTTTTTAGTTTTTACCAACTTAGCAAATGCATTACCGCATGCAACGGTTTTTATTTAGGACCATATACGCAGTCAAACTGTCAAATCTCAGGGAGATCGTACACACAAAATTAGTTTTTCCTCAAGGACACACCCAACAATCTCTGTAAATCTATTGTTTGCACATAGAGGTCAGCGTTTGTGCGAGGTCAAAGCTGAAATTGTTTTAAATAGTTTTTAAGTGTGCGCTCAAACTCGCTACAAGAAACTAGACTCCGAAACTAGCCACGACGCTACCTCCATTGGAAAAAAATGGGGTGCTCTGCGCAAAACGAATTTTCGCGTATCGTGTGAATGCAGTTTAAATGTGAAGATAGAGTTTTTAAATCCTTTAAAAGTTTTTTAGCGATGTTTTTAACTTAGTTTAACGCAAAACTGTTAAAGAAGAAAGACATTTTAAATGAAGGGCACTGGGCATAATTTCAAAGGCCAGGACTTAATATCTGCGACATTTGATGGTATATATTTCTGTTACTGGTGGAAATATTCATTTTTTTCTGGATGTTGTATTCTTCCTACATTTAAATTGTGTAACGCTCCCACAGATTTTGTTTAAGCAACTTCGTTACATAACAGAGCTCTGTTTTGAGGGCACTGTGGAGGGTCTGTCACCGAGTGGATACTATGGAACGTTGACGGGGGTAGTTTATCCACGGCGGGGCATGGAAAGAGACATAGGTTTAAAAGTCTCTGCCACGGCCCTGGTTCCTGCAGCTGATCCTCCCCGGGAATCTGTCCTGAAACCGTCACCTTTGTTCGGCCTTTGTGTCAGGATAGCGTCTGTGGGCTGGTGAAGAGGCGCCTGTGCCTTGGCTGTCACGTCAGACGCGGATGTAAAACCGCCGACACCCGCGGTTGATTGACACGTAACAGAAGGAACTAAAAATGGGTCATACTTCAGTGTTGAAGGGCCAGCTGGTATTAATACAGAAATAAAGGTTTTCATTTCCAAACCATTTGTGCCTCGTTTTCAGGCGTCCGTGAAACACTGCAGCATTAAGTCAACGTGGCAAATCCTAGAGCGGAAAGACAGACTTTGATGAATTAGTTGTGATCTAATTTGTAAATGAACATTTTATTTTTATGTAGGGATTTATATTATTATATATATATTATATTGGTTTATGTTTTTTTTCCACGCTTACCCTATGACAACATTCCATTTTTTATTATTTTCAGGTAGGAGAAGCATGATTGAGAAATCAGATTTGTGTTTTTTTATTATTATTTTTTGCATAAATGTACAGGCAACAGTATAAATAAACTAGGAAAAAGGGAACATTTTGATACAGAGTGTGTTATAATCAAGCCTTTTTAATGGAAGAACGTAACTGGTTCAATCTTTATTCCAATTAACACCCAATCTGTGAATAAATATTTAGTTTGCTAACTACCTCTATATAACCAAAGTGCTACCTCAGTTTTATAATTAATTCATTTTCAAATTTTTCATACAAACGTACCTGAATATCAGGTGTTTAAGGTAAAGTAATTCCAAATCACAGAGGTACTTCTGTGCTGTAATTTATTTGTTAGAATTTACGTAATTTAAGTAACTGAACTGTACTTATTTAAGCATTTGATGAAATCTCCAGTCAGACTGCGTTAAAACAATCCTTTTTGGAGTGGATTACCTCTTTTATGCCACCTGAGGAATTTGTCCATAATACTGAATGGCATCATACTTGGTCACATCTACTGGCCATTAAAACATTAATAACCAAGAGCCCCAGCTTCACATTCAGAGCAAATAAATATACGTATTCTTCAACAATCAAATCCTGAAAGAACCATTGAGGAAAAGCATACCCCCTACATGACAAATTAGGGGACTTCCAATCAAGATATCATGTCAGGGTTCAAGTGCTTCACCTTACTCAGCCCCTGACTAAGCAACCATATAGCAGCCAATGTCAGAATCCAGAATTACTGCACATTCCCAAACAATCCTCGTTTTGTGGCGTGCGCTCAACATTCAACAATGACCGTAGGTCAGGAGCCTATGCTCGATATCGAGGGGGAAGAGAACCCCACCCCCCTAAATCATGAAGGCACCAAAGAAATTTTCTGTGGTGTCCTGGTAGCGGACTAGGGTGCGATTCTCCGTTGTGACAAAGACTGCATCACCGGCGTACAGGTGGAAGACCCCACCCAGATAGCTGTTGAGCAGCTCCCCGCTGAGCACGGCGCCCTGACAGTGGAAGCGTTTGGACTTCATGAGTTCCAGGTCCCCCCCCGTGTAGCGAGGCGTGCGTCGCTGGACCGCGTGCTTGAAGATGGAGCAGTTGGGCTCTTTGAAGAAAACCTTGGAGTAGATGAAGTAGTAGCCCTCCGTCCGGACGATCAGCTGGCCGTCTTCGGTGTCCATCTCATACAGGAAGGCGTCTCCTTGGGGGCCCCAAGTGGGAATCCCCCCTTCCGTGAGATGGGCTGAGTGAGAAACCGAACACACAAGAGGAAAGTAAGAGCACGAGCTTACCGTAAATTCCTTGGAGATTCTCCTACATACTGGAGCATACCACTCTCTGCATTTAGCGCTCAGTCCCCAAAATATACAGTGGAATAATCTCTAAGTCCACTAACCAATAGACTATATTTATCTCTATGTGGAAATTTAAATGGCTCTTACAATAAGGCCCCTCACTTCCTCTCACCCTCGCTGTAGGGGTTTATTTTAGACGGCAGAGATGTGGGTAACAGCTGAGACACAGTCATCTCACTGCTCTGTGGTTAAACTTACAGGCAGCTTCTCACGCCTATATCTGATTAAAACTTCAGAGGTCAGGGAGTAGAGCTAATTCAGCTCTACGGTGATTCTATAGGGAACTCTGCAGGTATGTACCAGCACTAGTTCACACATAGTCTGCTAACACCTTTTAAGACAGAGTAAGGGACAAAACCACAGGTGTGTCTTCTACCTGTCAGGTGTGCTGAAGGCTTCGATGGATTCACAATGTGGCTGATCTTCTTAGTTGGGCGAAATTCAATTTCATTTTCATCTGAATTTAACATTTAACGGAGAAAGCAGGTCATTACAATATGCATCAAGGAATTTATTCACTTAGAATGTACCCTTAATAGGGCCTCTTAAATTCAGCTGTTACTCAGATGTTAATTATCATAGCACTTAACGCATCAAAACAAAATCAAAAAGAAAACTGAATCTGTTTGGAGTTAATGCCAGAATGTGCTTGTTACATGCACTGTAACCGGCATACATGTTGCATACACAGTAACAGGCATGCACATTACATGTACTGTAACAGGCAACCACTGTAACAGGCATGCACAGTAACAGGCATGCACAGTAACAGGCATGCATTTTACATGCACGGTAACAGGCATGCACATTACATGCACTGTAAAAGGCATGCACATTACATGTACTGTAACAGGCATCCACTGTAACAGGCATGCCCAGTAACAGGCATGCATTTTACATGCACGGTAACAGGCATGCACATTACATGCACTATCCCAACAATTCCCAAGTGTTCACTAACAAGCGGCTGGGCCTACCTTGAGACATCCTTAGTGAAGATCCGTAATCGGAGACCTGCATGAGACAGAACGCTGCATTAGACAATCGAAAAGAAGCCTTTTTTTTTTACCCGTATCCTATCCTAAAAGCTTCTGAGGGAAGACAGGGGTTCAAATTAGAGGGATCTGGGATGAGCAGCGCTATATAGAGATACCGAAGCGCCTCTGTAAGTGTACAAAACCAAATCAGCGGGGTCAGGTTCCTCCAAGAAGCATAGAGCCATTCAAACTCTGGTGAAGACTGCTCTGCACCACCAACAAATCTTGTGAGTAAACACCTGTCCTTCTGGCTTCTCTCTGTTAACTTCTGCAAATGAACTCACCTGCCCACCAGAGACGGTAAAGGACAAGAGAAAGAGAGAAAGAAGAATGAGGGACGACAAATTAAAGGTGCTTCCCCTGTTGACAATCTAAATATATCCAAAATATGTCATTTCAAGCTTTAACCAGCATGCCAGCAGACAGAAGCGCGTATTTCAGCCTCACTGCAGGTTTTTCAATCAGGAAATCATTTCACAAGTTCTGTGAGGCAATATCTGTCCACACATGCCTGTACAACCAAACAGCGATGTTCTCAAGCATGACCTGGGATTTGTTTTCAGAATGACATCTGTTTGAGTGGACGGCATGATCAAGAGAGAAAAATGGCCTCCTTTTGAAACATTCTAAACTGAGTTTTTATACATATAATTCCATGAGCTTCCATTACGATTCATTCATAAAACATACCATTTGTTTATAATAAATTTCACAGGGATATTAGAATAATAAATTCAATTCAATTCACTTCAATGAGATGACCCTGAAACGACCCTGATGTACGGCGGGGTAAAGCCTGTGTAAAGCCTGGGTAAAGGAGAGAGTGGTCCGTCCACTAAGAGCGAGCAGATCAGGTGTTAACTTACCGCAGGTCTGTTCCAAAGGTAGTAAATGAAGCAGGCTTCCACCACCATGCCAACCAGAGCCAGTGTCACCAGCAGGACCAGGATCCACTGAGGAGCGGCGCCTCTGCGACGCCAGGAGGAGGGAGGCATGGTTGTGCTGGCATGGGTGTCCACCACAAACACCTGAGGGCATGTAGGGGCGCTTTCGGCCATCGCCACCAGAACTCCAGATCCTCACAGGTGAACAGAGTCAGCGCGGCGCACGTGCAGAGCTCCTTTTCCTCTTTTCCCTCCTCCCCTCCAAACTAACAGGTTCAGTCACTTACAAAAAAGTCTCCCGAGATCCGCTCACGTAAACCCACTGGACCCCCCACATTCCAGAGTGACGAGCGACTGCAGAGTGAAGGAGAGAAATCTACCTTTTTCTCTGCTGTGGTTTCTGTCTAGTCAAGTGTCACACAAACACACCAGCCTCTCACGCCAAGTCAGCACTCATGTAACAGCAGAAGAGCGTGCGTGCGTGTGTGTGTGTGTGTGTATGCAGAGTGACCGTGCAGAGTTCATTTAAAACAGCGACGCCCTCACACTACGGCACAGCCGGCCAGTTATCTTCCTTCTTCTGACACTTCCTGTCTTGTTATTTCTTTCTCTGGCTCTCCCTCTCGCTCTTTCTCACCCATCTCTCAGTCAACCATTTTCTAACCTGTGGAACTCACGGATCGAAGGAAGCCAGTTGAAGAACTATGCAGAAGATAGCGTGCATTTCTTTGTTTGAGGAGTTTGCAATGTTCCAAATACAATACGAGGGCCTTATCAGTGTGGCATGTTCCATATTGCTAGAATGTCTTTATATTCAACCAAAAGTCATATAGAATGAATCATATATGTTATACGTGTGTTATACAAGTTATATGGGTCAGCACATTAGCATAGAATATTTCCAAATTTCCAATTTATCAGGAGAATTTATCATCCAGATTACACTCTCAGAACGCTTTCTAGGTCACCTGGAAAAACTGAATCACATGTCGAACATTGATTATGTTTTCATGGGAATTTTTGGCTCAAGCTTTTATGGTTTATAGTTATTTTTTGATCATTGAAGAGAATATTTTGGCCCATAGAAAGCATACTTTGGAAGTCTCTCTCTCTCTCTCTCTCGCTCTCTCTCTCTCTCTCTCTCTCTCTCTCTCTCTCGCTCTCTCTCTCTCTCTCTCTCTCTCTCTCTCTCTCTCTCTCTCTCTCTCTCTCTCTCTCTCTCGCTCTCTCTCTCTCTCTCTCTCTCTCTCTCTCACAAGAGAGTAACGTGGACACATGCACACCCACATGTTTTCCCTCTCTCACAAACATGGTCCAGTAGATGTTGTTATATCTTTCCTACAAATGCACACATATGCTTTCATTTCCGTCTAACGAGAAGCTGAAGAGAAGTGAGAGAATGAGACCGGAAAGACCACCCTTCTTTCCCTTCTGAAGTGTAGGCTGTGGGTGAAGAAACTGGCCCTGGTGTGATTAGCGAGTGATTGTACGGGCTATACTGTAGACTGTGGGTAAATTCGCAGACCCTAATTATCTTACCACAGGGGTCATGTACTGTAACCGTGTAAAGTAATGGGGTTTTTAAGTATGCGTACGTGTGTGAGGATGGCTGCCCCAAGAAGCGGCTCCCTGCCACAAGCCGCAGGAAAAAGTGAGCGCAGTTTTGCTTGTTGCTTAAGTTTTACGTCCAACTGTTGATTTACGGGGGTTTCAACACAGCAGAGCAGAAACAAAGACGTAAAAGGGTGTCAGGTTGAGAAGCGAAAAGGGGAACAACGGGCTTGTTGAGACGAATTGTGACAGGAACCCTGTGCAGCTGATGAGGGAGAGAGGGGTACCTTTGTTCCTCTCAGAGAGAATGGAAAAGAAAACCGCACTGAGGTTAAATAGCGGAAGGGTGATGTGAGTTTTTTTTTTTTTTTGGGCGGGGTAGTTGGGCCCCAGCAAATAGAAAAGCCCTGATTTGAACTGGCAATAACAGCGTTTCATGGTGGTAACAGAATTCCGGCCCATCTTACCAAGAGCCGTGACTGATGTCACGTGACTAGGTCTGATGTCAGAGTTTGCCAGGCAATGCTTACACATTTGTTTAACTTCAAATTTTCGAAGAAGATAGAAGATGGGATATTTTGAGGAAATAAGGCCCTCATGATGTACTCCACTGATTTAGGCCCAAATAAAAGGGGTTTCTTAGATACGACAAGAAGCAGAGTGCTTTTAATTGTACCGATATTCAGTATTTTTATTTTATTCAGAGTATAACACTCCAGTGCCTTACTGGTTTTATAAAACGAGACCACATTTCAAAAACAAAATTAAACTTTTTCATTAAAATTATTATTTTTTAAATTAAAATAAATAAGTTAGAATTTATCCCCACGGCAGAGAATATAGTCCCAGTCACGTTAACATCGCTGCATCGAGGTTTCAGGTTTCAACACTCTTTTGAGCTTTCTTTTTCACGCTACCAAGAAATATCAAAATGCACATGTAGTGTTGCACGGGGCATGAAACACAATGGCTGAAGTTGCACGGGGCATGAAACACAAAGGCTGAAGTTTCACGGGGCACGAAACACAATGGCTGAAGTTGCACGGGGCACGAAACACAATGGCTGAAGTTGCACGGGGCACGAAACACAATGGCTGAAGTTGCACGGGGCACGAAACACAATGGCTGAAGTTTCACGGGGCATGAAATACAAAGGCAGAAGTTGCACGGGGCATGAAACACAATGGCTGAAGTTGCACCGGGCACGAAACACAATGGCTGAAGTTGCACGGGGCATGAAACACAATGGCTGAAGTTTCACGGGGCATGAAACACAATAGCTGAAGTTGCACGGGGCACGAAACACAATGGCTGAAGTTGCACGGGGCATGAACAAACAGGAAATGACACTGGACCAACAATAGCTTCGCCTTCTTTGTAGTTTCAGGTCAAGTTCTTCAACATTTTCTGTGTTATTCAAAGTGCCACTTCAGCTGTGAGTCACAGTTTAACTGTTAAAACTGAGAAGTACGCTTTCAAAGGTGAGGAAAGTACCGGGGAAAGTCTTATCAAAAACATTCCAGATAACTTTCTGTGTATATCCTGCAGAGAATAGAAAATAAGGGAAGTCAAATATTAGAAACAGATCGTGGTAGCGATTTGTCTAAATATACACAGGGTATCTGAATATCTATTACCATCCATTTGGTTGGCTACTGGACTTATAGAGGGGGAGACTCCCGTGTCTGAAAATGTTACACATAATCACAGAGCTAAAGATAACAACAAAAGTTGGCCCTCCAGAGATATTAACTCAATTTCTAAACCCTGGTCACGGCTCCAGTTCCACAACCATTCCTTCCTTCCCCAGGGAAATCTGAGTTCGTCTGAGTTCATAGGCTAATCTGACCTAGTGCTTAATAATCCGTGGCTTCTACGATGGCTGCTCTTCTGTTTGCACCCATTATTGCATCAAATGAAACCTGTTCAAACTGCCTGGGCAATTTACCATAGACCAACCTTCCGTTGCTTTTTACCACGGTGCGTTGTAAATCTAATTTATGAAACTGGGGGGAAGAGAAAAAAAACCCCGAGTATTCTATATGTGTGGCTGAGTGAAAGTTTTTAAAATCCGTTTTAATCCTGCAAATGGTTTTTACATTTTGCAATTGCAAGAGCCTCTCGTTGGAGGCAATTACCCTGAATTTTTAAATGGCAACAAAATTTCAACTATCACCGTCGATCAAAACGCCATTATCGTTCTTACTCTTGGTCCACGTACTCAAAACGGCGCACTGCACTGGGCGCTGGATTTACCAGCAGTTGTGAGGTTCTGGAGATGCACAACCCTGTGGTTAGTATTTGCGTTCTAACAAACGCTGACGCTCTAATGAATGCAGTGCGGGTGAGAGGTGCCTTTATCGGTTGATCGGGAAACTTCGAGGCAGATATGTTGTCTCCAAAATGCGGATACGAGGACTACGTCTCAGAGATCTTTCTGAAAACAACCACGGTGTTGTGGAGGGCAGTGAAGAGCCCTGAAGGTTTTGAGATCCCGCATTGTGTGAAAGTCCTGGGTTGATTCCTCCCTGTGCCCAGTCTCTGGGTGCAGGAAATCGTTTAGGCAGGAGGAGTGTGAACAATTTTATGGGTTTGTGAATGCCTTTGATTGCAGATCAGATAAAAGATCCTACTCCTTGCTCTTCTCATAGGGGAAGGAGGTAAGTGATGTTTCCCTTGTCGCCCCTCTCGTGTGTCATAGAGTTTTTTTCCGATTGGAGTTTAGACAATATTGTCGAACTTTCCAGTGCCCTTGCTGAAAGAGGTTTAAAAATAAAGTGAAAAGGTGCTGTTGTCACTAGTCTTGAATCTGTAAAGCAGACGGATTTAGACACCAGTGACTGCTGGGTCCATATACGTTTTAATGCTTAAAATATACCATCGGAAGCCAACCCGTGTCACTGGCGTCATATCTTCCACACCATTATCTCCATTACGTCTAAGAGAAATACGTGGAAACCACTTTGGCTCCCTAAAGTGGTTCGGGGTGGTGACTGAATCTTTTTCATACCAGTGCTAAGCAACCCGACGAGCCGTGCGCTCCAATAGCGGAGTAAACATGTTACATGTTTTTAAAAAGTAATTGAATTAGATGGTAGCAGTGAATATTATCTCAATGTTAAATAATTGTAATTATTTTAAATGATATCACAATATTATATACGTTCGGGGGCCAAGCGTACACATCATCTATTCTATTCAAGTAGGCTGCATATGGGGTGCCATCTACTGGTTATAAATAAGCACTGCAAATATTTATATTTACTTACCAGACTCTTTAATCCGAAACTGTATACATATAAATTTAACCCATTAAGATAGCCCCTACGTTCGTTGAAGCTTTTCAACTAATTTCGCTCAAATATGAAACAACTGTGCTCCTCCTTGAATTTGAACCATTTTTGCAATCTAATCTAATTCTCCGTTGAAGTCGAATTCGTGCCACATTGCGCGTGTTTATTTACTGGTTTATTCACGTTTTGTTATAAAAAAAAATAGTGCTTAAAATTAAGACGTTAATGGTCTCTAATGACCCCGTTAATTAACTTCTGTCGCACACAAAATAATTAAATTAACCTTTAATGACAGAAAATAAATACATTCATAACATTACACCATTATGGACTTCGTCACTATTTACCTCTACGATTAGAAGTAAATATATAAAAACTCAGATTCAATCAAGCAACCATTTTTGATATTCAATAACATTTCCTGTGTTGCAGTGACGGGTCCACCCTGTTCCCTCAGTCCGAAGGATATCCTTCCACACACTGAGAAGGTCCTCTTAACAAATGTTCGCGATGGGAAGACAAACAGGTCTTCGAATTTGGCGCAAGCTTCAGATGCATTTGTGTGCATTGCTAACTAGCACGCGAGGTTTTTAAACTTTAAATAATGAGAAAACGAAATTTTAATAGTAGTCTATGTATATTTAATTAAATATGTTTTTATTATGTTTATCGTAGGTGTTACCTAGTTTTGATTTACAAAACAAGTTGCATAAGTTTACATAAACAAGTTGCATTTTAAATTTTTTTTTATTTCAGGTTCCGTTTTTTAACTGTTGTAACACCGGTCTCTTTCTTGTAGTAACCGCAACCGCTTTCTTCACAGTTATTGGATATTCGTGTCTTATGGTATAAAATGAGTGGCTCTAAGAATTTAGGTCAAAATGAAAAATCTGTGCAATCACGCTTTTAGAAAGTTGGATAAAGGCTGGAGAATCAAAGAATATGACGGATAGCTAGCTCAAAGTTTGTGAAGAAACGAGAAAGTCGCGCTTTGATAGTGGTTTGCTGCGTTCTTCGAAAATACGCAGTCTAATATTATTCAAACACGAGTAAAAAACAACTATGTATTTCAGCCAAAGTGGTAAATGTGGCAATTTGGTCAGCATTCGAATAAGTGCTATTTTTGCGTCGTTTATAAATTTGATTCGGGCTTTAGCTCAAAGCCAATGACATCGGGCTCACCTTTCTCCTTCTAGCTGGGAGGGTAGAGTGTTTCTACCAAACAACATCGAGGAATGGATCTATGGAGGTCGAATACCAGGTACTCCATCGACAAACTACTTTCTGGGTTGTAAAATAGCTTTCGAACTCCTCCACGACCACAGGGCGCCTTACCCGCATTTTGCAATTCAGTTGATTGGGAAATTAATTTATTTTCTTTAACATGTACATTTTCACATATCCACAGTTGAGAGGCAATATTTTTAATGGTGTGGCAGCAATCCCAATTTTCATGTACAGCGCTACTGTGTGCACATAGTAAGTAAATCTGCAATTACATAATTATCTTATCTTTAACGGTGAGTCTCTCTCCGTTCTGGCTAGATGCTGAGAGAGGACTTCGATGGACATTACGCTGTTACTAGGCCCAAGGGTGAAAGTTGTTTGTGTCCGTATCTGGCTGGGGGCGCGGGGGGGGGGGGGGGGGGGGGGGGGGGGGGGGGGGGGGG